>JAOWAR010172521.1:0-16617 GCA_028571005.1 Clathrina lutea | reverse complement strand
AGGGAGAGAGAGAGAGAGAGAGAGAGAGAGGGAGAGAGAGAGAGAGAGAGAGAGAGAGAGAGAGAGAGAGAGAGAGATCGCCCGCTCCAGCTTACCCGAATGCTATTTTCCAATTTCAGAATGTCGCTGTGCCGTGCTTCGATATCACTCAACGCTTGCCGGGCTGCCTCCTTTTCAACAAGAATCTGTTTGTGAAAAAGAGAACTAGTTGGGAAGAATGCTGCTTTGATGGTGTAAGGAAAATCACAGTAAACATGGCATGTCCAGTTAAGAAATTCAAAACGGCAAAAAACTGGAACATTAAGTATTAATAGAGATTCCAAACCTAAAGGAGGGATGAGATCAAGAAAATAAACAAGAAGTCCAGTGTCGAAACAATCATAGCAATTTCCTCCTTCCTAGGACCAGGGAAATCAAAACCATTCATTCAAGCTTTAAAGGAATACTCCACCTAAAAATGAAAATTTGTGATAGGGTGGGCAGGATCAGGTTATTATGATGTTCTTTGTCCTGAAAGAAAAGGCTCGGTGGTAAACCCGCAATCCCGGTTGAAAAATAGACATTTTTGGGTGCAGCGCCATCCGCCCTGACTCACCTCCGGCCCACCCCCTGACGTCATTGAACCACCACCGGCCCAAGCAGATCTACGGCCAAGGCCGAAGCGCTGGATTCTGGATTGAAAGAGACGCCTTGGTGGTCACCAAAAAAGTCATTCTCTGATGAGATATCGACAGGACTGGGTGATCTGGACATGCAGAGATGACCTGAAAACAAAGAACTGGCCAGGGGACCCTCGTCAAGGATCAGGGCTGGTGAGAGACGTACACTAGTCCTGAGTCACAATCCCCGTCAACAACACAATCAAGACTGACGTCGGTTTGGACAGCAGTGTCACACATCGACCGGTCTATTTGACCAGCGCAGCGCAAACACACGCCGCTAGAAGGAATGTTTGAGTTGCAAAACTCGTCGAACATGAACGCGAACTAGCGGTCTGTGGAACAGCGCTCTCCACATCTTCGTCGATGTTCTCAGGATTCAGAACTTCATGGGTGGCAGAGGGATTACCGTGTCGCTCGCGTAGGGCGTCTTGCAGTACCTTTGAAACAAAGAAAGAAAAGAATAATAATGCACCAAGCCTAGTCTCTACCATCAGCTCTTCGACCAGAGCACCGACAGTTGACCCAGCCCATGCACATACTCACCTTCGACTGCTCTCTCCGTGAGCTGGCTTCGAAAAGCAAAACACTGAAGGTAAAGTGTCATCGTTCAGCTCACGGCAAGCCTTGGGCAAACCCAAAAGCTCTGCCTTCAAGTCACGCTTGAAGTCAGTCTCCAAAAAAATGATCTGAACAAACGTATTTCGTCTCAGCAAAGCACTTGAGGCAGTCGCTTCAATCTCAGCGGCGCAACCCACCATTTCGGGAGGTCAGGCTTCTTTGGGAACCTGTGAAAGCTCACAGAACGAAGCTTCCCACCTTTGTCTCGATTTTGGCAGCCGAAAGCAACACACCAAACCTTATCCTGAACGCCTGTCTGTCTCAGCAAAAAGAAAACCGAATGATAAAGAATGGCAATGCCAAGGAAGTGAAAGAATAATCACGACATCCCCTTGATATTAGTGAGTCTGACTCAGCACACATGCCGTCACTCCGACAGGTATACTGACAGATATATGGTACACAGCCACTACGGTGCTTCAGTGACGTCACAAATCACAAATCACGTGGCCACGGCGGCGCCAAAATCGGTCAACTTCGACGGCCCTTTCCTTCTCACCTATTGCGAGGATCACTCTAAAACTTTCTGCCCAATCTTACTTACCCATGAACTGCAGGGGCGTTAGATTACATGTGGGAATCGGTTCATGAATAGATTTCGGTTACCGCGAATGCATTCCGACAATCGAACGGCGAATCGCGCGGCCAGTACTAGACGGTGCTGCAAGGGGAAAAAGGCATTCTTCTAGCGGCCCTGAAGGACGGGTGCATGAACGGGGCACGAGTCTTTAGGACAGCACATCTCGTGCACACGGAGCAGGCCCGATGCGCCGACGCTGCGGCACAAAGCTAGATGTGGTGCAAGAGAGTCAAACGCGAGGCGAGTGCGCTCTTCCCACGAGCGCTTCAGTGGGCAGACGCCTTGTCGCCCAAAATTGTCGCCATCTTCGCGTGCCAAAGAGCGAGAGGAGAACTGGAGCGAAAGCGCGCATAAGGGAAACGAAGTCAAACAACCGGAGCAAGATGACTTTCAGACGTCGTGAGATTGATTATTTGTACTATACGTATACAACCTACCACGTGCTAGCCACGAGCCGGCCGGTTTCCATGGAGAACCAGCATCCATTCTGGCTATTCCTATGGCCCTATAGGAATACATGGAATCGATTCCGAATGGATTCAGAATCGATTCAAGTGGTAATCGAACGCGCTTTATGCCGGCGGAGTCCATTCCGGGTAATCGAACGCACCCTGTAAATTAGGTCAAAAATAATTTTGGGGTGGAGTACCCTTTTAAGTTTAACAAGCAAATCAGTTCAAGAAGGCAGGCAAGTTAACAAGTCTAAGGCGATAAGTATATAAAAATAAGACAAATTAGAAACAAATAATAGCGAGTGTCACACAAACATCACAGACTTGTGTTGTTCAAACGCACTATTTCTTTCATCCGCAGATCATACAAAATGCACTCACCCCCTGCGTGAATATAGACGGGTTTCCACTTTCAAGCATTTCTTCAACCTCGTCACTTGTTTTCTCGTGTCCAGCTGAATAATGCAATAAAAAAATCATCACACACAGAGTCACTAAAAAAGAAGGAGAAGAAAAAGAACAAGAGCGAGGGAAAGAGAGAGAGAGAGAGAGAGAGAGAGAGACTGAAATCAGAGGTCTCTCGTACAAACACCGCCCAGCAAGTGACATGCACGTTTATCACCAGAAAGTAGCAGCCATGCCAGTTGAAACAAGGTCCGGCTATAACACAGCACACCCTACCATTTACAGCATACTGGCATCATGATTTTGTGTCATCAGCAAGCCACAATGGGCAAACGGGACGAAAAGAAAAAGAACACACAATGGCTTTATTGAGACACAAGTGCTTTTTCCACCACAAGAGGAGCTGAGTAAAGAAACGGTTTGCTGCAGAATGCTGTATTCAGTTCTAGAATACTCCACTCCAATATTGACCAGAACCCACTGACCCCCCCCTCCCTCCAAAAAATAGGTTTCTTCCAAAAAAAAAGAAAAAACGTTAAAGAGCAGTCACCTTTGATAACTAAAAACTCAGTGTTCCTTTTACCCCTCTCTCGCCCACCGAAGCGTGGTGTATGACAATCATGTTTGTCTGCAGCCCTTGCATGGACAGGGCAAATCAACTGTCACTGGAAACATGAGGGGGGATTTAGAACAAAACCGCACATAGGACCGATTTCAGGTGAACGTCATCTCCTATGGAAGATTTTTTAAAGTCGCGTTTCTCGCTCAGAAATGGCTCAAAGAAGAGGTTTGATACCTGTTTGTCGAAAGGTTTTCTAGAGAAGCCTTAGCAGCGCTTTGATGGGGAGACTTGTCATCTTGACGGTACTCGCGATAGGAAAGATGGCCGAAGATGCCCTCGATTTGCCGCGGTTTGCAGACTTCGAAGGCGCTGCACGGAAAGCCCGTTCCTCAAGCTTCAATCCAGGATAGCTGACAAAAAGATTCCATGGCAAAAGGGACGAGTTTGACGAGGAAGAAGCAGTACAAGACCGGCGCGAAGATCGACGCCAGCAGGCGCCATTTTATTTTGAGCGGCCAATAAGGTTCATGTTCACCTGAAATCGGCCCTATGTGCGGTATTGTTGTTGTTGAGGAGAGGGGGGAGGGGAATTCAGTCCTTCAGCATGGTCTGGCTCGAACGACAATTCAAACGAACGGTTTACGCCGAACACGATAATCATAGATACTGGAGGCGCAACCGCATGCGCAATGATGTATTCCCAATTCATCAGGAGCACATAGGCCTCGCCAAACTCATGTAGGTGACCAAGTTTGTACTAAGCTACTACCATGGCATAAAACCCACACACGTCAGAATTGCATAAAAGTTGTTCAAAATATTTTGGAGGATAAAGAGATGTGGCCGAACAGGGAGAAACGATTGAAAAAACTTTCATGAAGCTTGTACTTCGTGCCAAGACCATGATTCAAACATGTTGCACCAAATCAACTGGCAGATCTAGACCTGCTGACTCAGCTTTGACCTTTTCTTTCGGGGTCGATTGGTTTCAATCACATCGTGCGGGCTTTTCTCGTGGCTTGCCGTCACCTGAAATATTTTTCTTTATTTCTCACTCATTGCCTAGCATCTTCGGTGGGAGATCAATGTAGAGCTCCCTCCTGGGTACCTGGTTCTCGAGATCCCTGAAGAAGTCAAGTCAACCGTCCACGCTCCGGGAATGTTGGGGATTATCCCCATCGACAACAACCCACTGTTTGGGGATTCACAACAAGCTGCATCTTCTTCCATGACCAAAGGTTATTCTCTGTCGCTCCAGCTGAACAGTATCAAGGTAGCTGAATTGGCATTCCCATTGAAAGTTTAACCATTCATTTTGCTGACCAATTTTGAAATGCTTTGTGTGAGCATGAGTCAAGAAATATACCGTGATAATCCAAACCAGAAGGAGGTTCGTGAAGATACTTCAATATGATGTCATCAGTCCCGGGAATTTCCCAATTGAGAGACGGCCAAAGTGGTTATTCTCGTGGAGACTCCTAATGGGGCTGGACACAAGTACCTATCCACTTCAAAGTCAGAATGGGTTTCATTTTCACGCATGGCTGAACTGAATGGGGATCCAAGGAGAATTCTCTCTGACCAGCCACACTGCTTACACCGGCTTGTATTCCTCCCAGCCCAATTCAAGTACAAGCCGATACGACAAGAGAAATCATGGCAATCATGATCACGTGTCTTACTGGTTTTTTCAAAACCACCACATGTCAAAGAATGTGGCCAAGCAGTCTGCCAAACTCATTAACTCTGTGGTCATCATAAAGATCATAGTGAGAGAGAGGGAGAGGGAAGGGGGAGGGGAGGAATAGAGAGAGATGCAGATTGACACAGACAACATTCCTTGCTGCATCCAGCAGAGGCTGTCATAACTAACGGTTATACCACCGTCAAGTCCGTAGGAACTGTAGATCATTCCTCACAAAATCACTAGGTGTCTATGCGTGTCACGGGGTCATTGGGGGCAAGTATACTTCCGCTTGTGGGCCTGCGGTGGTTCCTCGCATTTGCGCCAGTTGGCACACTCAGTTCAGGTACGAATTCAAGGGTCCAGGAAATGCACAGAGCAGATTTGTAGAGAAAGCATAACAGAGAGCTTCTGACTTGAACATAGTCATAGCTCCTGAACCGTGGAATGGAAAGATGATAAAAAAAATAACAAAGCGTACATGGCGCCACTAATGGCATGTGAGACACGAGGGCTGCTGATTCACTGAGTTTATTTACATGGTGCGTGCGTTCCAACCGTTGTGTGTGTTTTCAGGAAGGATGATGAAGGAAGGGATGATAATTTTAACATTGTGAAAAGAACGACCTTATTCATGATCAGTGGTAAAGAAAAGAATGAGAGATACTCTTGAAGCCGCCGTGTTCACTTAGACAACATTCAGAATTGTAAACATAAGATCGGCCTGCCACTCTGGATTGTTATAGGAAACATCAGTCACAAGTTGCCTCTTTGTGAGAACACACTCCAACACACCATCATTGTTCTTTGGAGCTTCAAGACTGGCACAGAGATTGCTAGCTGTATCCTGGTCCAGTAACTTGGCAAGTGATGCTGCAAACTCCTTCTGCAGTAACAGGATAGACTGCGTTGCTTCAGATTCGCAATGTGCTGCCTTGTCTGTGGCCAGAAATTGGGGTGGGGAGCTTACACGATTGCTGGCACTCTGACTGTTCTTGAAAAGTGATGTAGACGATCGATGTCGTCCTTCACCAGTCTGTCAAGTCTGTTACTCCCTGACACATTGCAACACCAGTGCTGCATGACCCTAGCGGGCGCTGGTTACACAACACTTCATTTCCGCAGAGGAAGGGTCGCACCCTGATACGCCAAGTGGTCAAGTTAGATGTGCAATTAAGTTGGACCCTTGAATGTAACAAAAGATCTGCCTGGCAAAGAGTCAAAAACCTACAAGTGCAGTAAAGAACGGAGTCAAATCATTTCTCTCACACAACACTATATCGAAATTATAAGAAGCCTTGTGCGCAAAAATCTACACTGGCTGCAGGTGCCAAAAGATGGCAAACAAGAACAATAATAACAGCAACAGCATAAACGCTGCAGTGACCGTCATTTCCACGAGCAATTGCAAGGAGTCATTTTCCAAAGCAGATACCGCAGGTTTTCAAAGGAGCAGATCAAGACAATACGGCGCCACATGGAAGTCATATTCTGTGTGGTTGCATGCGTGGATAACCGTGTTAGCAATCGAGAAGACTCAGGATATCAGAGTTGTTATGGTGTATCCATCACCGATGTGCGAACAGACAGAAGCAGTATCGTGTTGGCAGATACAGAAACCAGTTGTATACATATCTCAAGATGCCCTTGCCTTCTTTGAGCAACGGGCCAGAAATGCATATACGTTGGCATTGGTGTGTTAACCAACACTCTCACCAGCTCAGGCAATCAACGTTTCAGCACGTCCTGCTGAGTATAAGGTGTGCATCATAATCTCAGAGTGAAGATCAGCTGTGTGTCGACAGTCCCTGAGAATTGATTTCACTCAATGGCTGGCAATAGCTGACAAGATGTGAAAAATCCTTGCACGAACACCGGTGCGCTTACAACTGTTGTCTGACGAGTTCCAAACAGAACGAAACAGACAGTTGCAAACAAACTGGCCAAGGTAATGCTTTGTCTGCATTCTTGTTGTGGACTTCGGTCGACTCATCCTCGGCTTCCTCACATGCGATTTTCAAAATCTTATAACAAAAAGAAATACCTTGAAAGACTTAATTCATCTTTCGGGGGGAACAAGCCATTTCGCACGAAACCCACGGATACTCTCGGCATTTGACTAGAAACGTACACTGGTGGAGCGACCCATGCAGTCGAAGGGATGCTGTTGCCATGCCAACAATCCTGTCTCATCATTGAGAGAATCCTCAGACTGGTCATGGGTGCCGTTGGGTACAAGGTTTCTCCATCGTCTTTCAAGAAAGGCGCTAAGTCCTTTTATTTCACCAGGCTTGTTGTTCATGATTATTCCGCTTCGAAGTTGCGGTTTTCTTTTCCTCTTTTATCCATTGACTTGTGCAAGAGAGAGAGGTGGGATTTTTCGCCATATTATTGATTTCTACAAAAGAAACATCTTTGCAAAGTTACTGTCTTCGAAAGTCGAACTTTGGTGTGCCTATATGCACTGTGCAGAGACTGATTTACATTGTAAAGTCCACGCCATGAGCGGACATCTGGACAGATTCAGGAAGTTTCTTCGCTCTCGGCATGGCTTGATATCCTGCCTGAAACCTGAGCGAACCGTTTAGTAGAATTGCCTGTTTAAGGCCACAAGCACATGTATGATGATTGGCCAACGGCGATGTTTTGTCTTCTACAGCTTTTACTGTGCCACTTCAAGAATTGGAAAGAACTTTTGTTATTCACCCTCATAATACCCCTTTTTTGCAAAAGACACAAGGGAATACAAAGATAGTAGGATGGTAAATGTGGTGCGGAATGTTTTGGTGTGTAACGCCATCATCAGCTGTAAAGACAGAAGTGGTTTCTGTATTGAGGGAAGTCTGCACTACTGTTTTATTGCTCTTAAAAAGCTGTGATTTTCCGGAAATGAAGTGGTATGAATATTTTGCTTCGTAAGTCAAAAAGAAAGTTCTTTTTCTTCTGACCCATTGCCGGCACGAAGCATGCGCAAGCTATGTCGGCTTGGTGTGAAAGCATGAACGATGCGAAGGCCTGTCTGTGTACATGGTCTGGTTACCGGGACAATGTCCTCAGAGGAAATGTTACGCAGGCCCGTTGTTATATCCAACTAACTGTCCAAACTGGACATTGAGACTGTTGAGCTGAGAGTAGAAGCAATCGCTTTATATATAATTAAATATCACAAAAATAATTTGAGCATGCATTTAAATTGCATCTCAATCTGTACAGGCACAAGTGCTGTCAGGTGCTGGCCATCTTTCAAGGCCGCCTACATCATATTGCCCTTATTGAACTTGACCAACATGCATCTTATCTTCCTCCGCTGCAGCTCTCCTTTGATCCACACGACCCAACTACCGCTGAATGGTGCAGCTGCTACATTTCCACATCATTGGACCGTGACTTCATCACGCCGGGCAGCAAAGTTTACATTCGGACCTTTCTTGAAACATCTCGACCAAACACAGAACGCAAGGATGTTCTGTTCGACATAAGCACCGATTTGATTACCGCCTCGGTGAGTTTGCCAAAGCCTGGACGTTGAGTGCTCATTTTTCTGAGGAATGAGTGAATTGATGCTGGAAAAGAATGCTCAGTCGAGCGATGGACGGCGGTGGGAATGACCAGAGGGTGTGTGGGTCAGGGGGATGTGAGGAAAGGCTATGTGTGAGAGAGATGGAAATACTTGTAAGAGAGAGGGAGAGAGAGAGAGAGAGAGAGAGAGAGAGAGAGAGAGGGAGATGTGAGAGGCAGTGAAAGATGTGGACAAAGAATATGTACAGTAAACGTTTGAATTGGAATGGGAATATCAACTTAGAAAGGAGATCGAAAGAAATGGGATGAAGCAAGCTGATGTGTTCTGCTTTTCATAATGTGACCTTTCAATGTCTTGTGTCCTAGGTGGAGACCTGCGATCCTGACATCCCCATTGTCTACGGAAGATCACTTTTTGTCGGCACGGACTTTCGCTTGTAAAGCAAACCAGCAATTGCAAACTCTAAAGTTCATGACAAGCTGAAAATTGTTAGAAACTCCCGAGCATTCCTTACCACAGATAAGAAGTGATCTTGATTTTACCTCCAGTTTCTTAATGGTAGGCCTTTTGTATTGTTTAGTTCACGAGCATACTTGATGATTAGTTTTCTTTCTTCCATGAACAGGACTCTACTCAATTTCATTCACAATCATCACGAATTTTGTTATTTGCTTCATGCTATTTCTATATCTTCTATTTGCATCTGCTGTTTGTATCTGCTATTTTTATCTGCTATTTGTATCTTCTGTTTGTATCTGCTATTTGTATCTTCTGTTTGTATCTGCTATTTGTATCTTCTGTTTGTATCTGTTATTTCTATCTTCTGTTTGTATCTGCTATTTGCATATGTCAATTCTAAACTTGTGACCTGGTATTTTTACAAATTTTCAGTTTGTTCCTTTTTTTATCACCACCAACTTCTTCTTCTTCTTCTTCTTCTTCTTCGTCTTAATTTGCATATTGCAATTGCAGCAATGCAAGGAGCTTTGCAGTAGTTTCTTTTGACCAGTATTGCATAATACACATTGTCGTATTCTCACCCATGGAATGGCACTGAGGAATATCATGTAAATTGCGATGCGAGACTTCTGTTGAAGAGGTGGGGGAGCGTCTTCCAATATTCCCTTCGTCTCCTTCTGTGATTCTGTTAGTGATACGATATCTTACTCGTTTAATGAAGTAAGTTGTATCTAATCAGATAGAAAAAGATTACGATTGACTTAAATAACACACCACACAAACTAGATTTGACCCCTACCATAGCGCTTTCGCCCGATTTCATCAGTGGCAAATCTTTGGAAACTGAAAAAACACGAAATGAGGTAATTTGTGTGCATGATGCGCAAGGACTTGTGAGAAAGTGGTGTGGATATAATGTGTGAAATGATAAGCAAGTGCCAAATACTAACAAAATATGCATGCATCGACACTTAGTGTGAGAAAGTAGCATGAAGGATGTGACATTACTTAACACTAAGATATGCAAAGGCAGGAAGACACTTTACAAACTCCACCTGCTTGCATGACTCTGGTTTCGATGTAGATATATTTATTGGCTCCATAAAATGTAAGGCTGTGGCATTACGAGCACGATACAAAACACCGAACATTGACTCGTAGTTCTCTAGACATTCAGTGTTATCAAACAAAAGCTGGGCTATGGGTGATATCGGTTCCTTCTCCTTACGGATCCCGGCTTGGAGAAGGGATGCTCAGTGTTCGCTCAGCGTTTTGTGTCGTGGAGATAATATTCTAGTGCACACTCGCGAAGACGCGGACGTTCATGCTGTTCCGCATTTTCCCTTCGAGCCTCATCGACCTGCAGGTCTGCATTTACCGCCTAACTTCCATCCTACTCGTGAAGTTGATTTTTTCAACTTTTCTTCACCCCGTTTTTGCTTGGCTGCCTTGTGAACTTCACCAACACGTACGCAGTAATGCACATTCTCAACTTCACCTCCTAAGCAGAACCTGATGGCAGCTGGAAGGACACAACTGCCATGGAACTGGACGCCTTCCTGGCTCTTCTCATCTACTTTGCAATTGGTCTTGAGCGAGTGTCAAACTTGGAGAAGTATTGGAGCTGCCGAACGCTTTTCAACGGACTGTGGGCCTGGCGTAGGATGTCACGAGACAGATTCAAGGCTTTGCTTTCTTTTTTCATGTGGTAAAAGTCCAGGTCAGGAGGTGCAGGGCGATCGACTCAAGAAGATTCGGTTCACCTACGAGACCATTCGTCAGAAGTGCCAAGAGCTTTATCAGCCTCGGCGAAACATTTCAATCGATGAACGGATGATTCGATTCAAGGGAAGGCACATAATGAAGGTCTACATAAAGAACAAGCCCACCAAGTGGGGCTTCAAATCATTTGCCTTGTGTGATTATGACAATCACTATCACTGGAACTTTGAGCTCTACAGTGGCCAAGGCCCAGCTGCAACCGAAAACGGAAAAACACATGACCTCGTACTTCGACTGTGTCAGCCTCTTCTTGGTCAAGGCTATCATCTGTACACTGACAACTATTACACTAGCAAGGCATTGGCGCTCGCCCTGGTCAACAACCGGACTCACCTGATTGGCACAGTGCGCCTAAACCGCTCTGGTTTTCCAGCTGTGCTGAAGAATGTCAAGGACTTCGAGCGGACATTTGCACGGGGTGACCAATGATGTGTTGATATGTTCTAAACTCCAAAGCAGAAAAAATGGATTTTTGACTCTTTTATTCCTTACTCTTCGGACGAGAATAGAGTTGGCCAATTGTATAAATGCCTGTCAGGGAAAGAAAATGGACAGTGAAAGTTTGACTTTTCAATGAACAACAAAAAAACACTTCGATGACATGGGTCAACTAGATATCCTACTCTTCTACCACAGGTAACCTCAAAGTAATATTCCTAACCACAACTTGATAGAAATTTAAGGCACATCATTTTCAAAGAAACTTACAAAAAATGGACAGGAGACAACAGACTTCGAAAGAGCGATTGAAAGATGCCTGCCTACATTGTCGATCAAACAACTACAACTGATAGTGAACTGATGATGAATTGATGATCACGGTGCAACAGATCTTCACTACAATAAAATCTTATTTCATTTTTCAAAATCTTGCGGGGTCTTATGCCATTTTGTGATATCAGAACAAACTAGAACAATTTTAATCCATACAAGCGGGCTAATGCAAATTATATGAATTTATGTTAACTGAACATTTCGAGAAGGTTTAGAATTTTTTTTCAAAACGAGTATCTTCAACAAGAAATTCAAAGTGGGTCTGACGATCAGTTGGTTTCACATTCCTTTCGAGGTGATCACACGCATCTGAGTGTGTCCTATCGGCATTTTTTTTTCGTTTGTTTGTAGCACGAGGCTGGCCTACATTATACGCCCCCAATGTAACAAGACAGAGACACCATGCAGACAGGAGACCAGGCAAGGGAGGATCTTTTTGAGCAACTCCAAGCAAGACAGAAGATCAAGCACTGAAAAGACGAGCGGCAAGCACAAGCATCGAGGAAAAGAGGCATGGCGTAGAAAATGTGGGCTTTACCAAAAATAGCACTGATAAACAATAAATCAAGCGCAACTATGCACATTACACGTTCTCTTTCTCTCATCGGCAGCAAAATTGTGATTCTATCTGGTTAACAATACTTGGTATGTCTGTTTAAAAATAATTTCGATTTTGAACATTATTGAGCCATAGCCTAAACACAAACAGGCCCCCTACATCTTCACATTCAGCAAAATATGCAAATTAGGTGTTTTGTGGTAGGAATCCTTGCTGAGGCTTTTTTCACAACCAGGAAAGATATCAAATTAGCTTTTTTCCTTCTGTTAAAAGAATTTTATCCAAAGTAAAGACATTGAATATTTTTCCCACGCACCATTTTTGCGAGTATGTAATAAGAAATACCCGCAATATCACTAGCTGGGTTTAATCTGCAAAGGGTTAGAGGCAGTTTCCATGGAAACACACTTCAACAATAAGCTGCCTTTTTTTTGAAGTTTTTTTTCCACAGATTTCACCTTTTCAACATTGTGGCCCGTTCGTGCACTGGTCTCCAGAAAGACTGCTTGGTATGGTTCAGCTAACTGCAGAGCGGGATGAAAAGGGAAAAACATTCCAACAAGGAAAGTGAAAAGTTAGAAAAGATATCAATGACGGCATGAGTGAATATTGGAACTGAACAGAACGAGCCAAACCTAGAGAATCCAAACATCGTTGTCAGGACACATGTCAAAAGATAGAATACACTGTCAGAAATGATCATCCACCGTGTCCAAGGCCATTCAGTGATGAATAGGTACACACTCATTTTTGACACACGGGGTTCTTGCAGTCAGTTGGACTGTGCGTTTTACCCGGTCCCTGACAATAGGCAAGAGCTTTGCTGGGCTTGTGGCTGCTTGCTGCATGGCTGGTGTGGTTCTCATGGTCAACTTGACATTTTTTGTGCTTGTTGCCATGGTTGCTTCACAGGCTGGTGTGGTTCTCATGTTGGCTTGCGGCCCACAAGTGTGGCATTGGGCGCTTTACCATAAAGTGCTCAGACGTGAAGTCTCTCCAGTCACACTTTATACCTTGCTGATGACGCCTAACAAGGCAGAAACAGCTGTCCAGGGTTGAGTGAATGGCTGAGAGCCTGTCATTTTTTGACACACACACACACACACACACACACACACACACACACACACGTCTTTACACATACACACTTCTCTACACATACACATTTTTCTACACACACACACTTTTCTACACATACATAAATGTGCATATAAATGTACCTGCCACCAATCTGAATCCTGCTGGTTTAGAATGTGAAGAATATCACCACGTTTGAAAGGCAGGCCAAGCTCTGGGCACGGCAGCAATTCATCTTCCAGTGGGTCGTAGTCAAAGTGAGCTCTCACATGCATCTGTAACAAGAGAGACAATCATATTCGTCTCAAGTTTTGGCGAAACACAGATTATACAAAGAAGCCACAGATGCGTTCAACTTCTTAAATGAAAGATACCAACATACCTCTGTACTCGTTGGCTCAACTTGATCGGACGGAATCACCTCCAGCTTAAGCTTTCCCGGTGGGATGGCAGCCTGTATGTTTAAAGGAAAGAAGTATACTTCACCAAAATCCCCCTTTACTTATACAAATTCCTCATGAACTCTGAGATTGAGGACTGCATTGAAAAATTACACAATAAAACATGCCATTGGCAATGAGACAATGCTTCCAAAACATACCATCATATCCGCCACTTCATCAATGCTCTTCCCTGACACTGGCTTGCCATTGATCGATAAAAGCTCATCGCCCGACCGTAGCTTTCCTGTTCATGAGAACAAAACCGATAAAACCCTTCTAAATGTAAAGACTAGAACACCACAGCCCGAACAAGTGAGACGCACCTCCACCCATGATGTAAACGGAAAAAAAAATTCAATATCCTTCAGATGTTCGGCTGATCACGTCTATGACTGAAACTAGAACATGAGTGGGTGTTTTTGTTGATGTTTCCACGGTCCATCCAGAAATACACTGGGTGCTAGGGGGCAGGACAGCTACAAGCCGGACCGGTTGCTTGTTAGGCAAGGCCAGACTTTTTCGCCATCAAACATTTCACCAGTGGCATTTCGTATGCACAGAAAAGGCAACGCACTGACTTCCTTGACGCTTCAACTACAACTAAGCTGAAAACCAAAACACATTGCAGAAATCAACTGCAAACAATAGTCCCTTAAACCCGCTGAGAACGGGGGAGGAGGAGAAGTTGCTGCTTCAATCAAGAATGGATACCTACCAGAGACAGCGACAGGACTGCCTTGCAGAAGTCGAGCCAAGTAGACATGCCCGTCATCATCGGTGCGAATCGTTGCACCCTGAGTCAAGGAGATGAGAAAAGTGAACGTTAGAAAAACTGGCACACCAAAAACAAGCAGCGAAAAAAAGCAACAACACCAAGTTGTCAACAACACCAAGTTGTCAACAACATCAAGATGTCAACAGCAGGGATTTGATTTCATTTGAAGACACACTAAATATGATAAACATAAGATAACTTCCTCCAAGTATTGCATAACAACATGGATGCCAGATCTTGCCACTTTGACTTCTCGATTTCAAACAACAAATCTTGGCATTTACTGGGACAATGGAATCACTCCAAAAGGACACCTTGTTTCCTTCAGTACATACCAGCGGCTTGCCACGGAGTTTTTCAACGTCCACGATTATTGGTTGGCGAGTAAACGCACCAGTGCCTGCCATGACCGGAGGTTCACTTTCTTCAACGTCATTCATGACGGCCACAACCTCTTCCACAACAGGCGGCTTGGTCTCCAATGCCTTTTCCTCTTCTTCCACAGCAGCCGCGTCAGCCTTCTCCTGAGCCTTCATCTTCAAGATTTGATCATGCGCCCAGCACAAGCTCTAGTGGACAACACCAAAGAGATAGCACATCAGAAAAATTAAGGTAGGACGCCCTCCGCAAGAAAATGCCATTGTTCACTTATATGTTTCTCTTTAAGGAAAACTAAATCAAGAATTGTATGTCGAGAACGAAATGGAAGAATTCCAAAGGGAAGTTGTTGAAAAGTGCCCTTGAACAGTAAGACTTCCGATGGGGCGTTGAAGACTTTTGATTGAGCCCTGGAGCTGCGCCTCCAAGTCTTCCTCAAAAGAGCTGCAGGGAAAACACCTGTTTTGATATTTTTGAGCGGCACGTTCTAATCCGCACTCAGCCCGTATGCTATACGTGCGCTTAGGGAAGTGGTCGCTTGTACGCATCACACAAGCAGGTACATTAGCACTGCTTGTTCTCTTTCTCACCTACAGTCACACACTGGAAAGATAATGGGATGCCACGGTCAGCCTTGAAAGAGAAGCGCTTTTATGCCAACTCAGCAGACACATTTCGCCAATTCTTGGTTTTCTGACTTTCCCTGGCACTTGGCCAGTCCTTTGGCACTCACAGAGCCCAGATTATCACAGTCACTGGACGGATCTGTGTTTAAACACCCCCGCAGCACCGAATGAAGTGATACTCAGAAACATGGAAGCGAGCTGAAGCCAAGCGTCTCATGCAGGGGCTGACATAAAATCAAATTCGATCGAGGTGTCTTTTGATCAGCGGACGTAGGAGAGGAGAGAAAGAACAAAAAATGCGGGCCAAACACGTGCACGTCTTTCCCACAACACGATTCCTGACATCTCATCCCTGAAGAAGTTCTTGTAGCTTTCAATTTTTTCTGCTTCGTCATTTCCACTCCAGCTCGAAAATCCCTGACAGCCATCGAAGTGCAGACACTGAAAACGAATTCAAAAAAAAAAAAAACGGAACTGCCTGCTGTGCAACTCGCTGATCAGCAACTTGGTACAAACCTTGTACAAGCAACATCGTGTGAGACAGCATGACAGAATACGAAGTTTGCCCGGGAAAAATCGACCACTCACATCTCTGTGCATGACGGGATTACACCATTCGGCGCCGGAGGGCACTGCAGACGGAAAACGAGCGGAAACAGCGCGGTGCTTGTTTTGCAAACTTGGCCATTTCTGAATGTCTCCTCCGCACTTCTTTCCGTGAGTTTAACTTAACTTTGGGTTGGTCAATTGCACGTACATTTGGCACGCATCATCATCATGTTCCAGTCAACAAAACGTCGTCACGGACCTTTAAAATTTGTCCGTTTTGTTGTAAAAAATGCCAAGAAAGCCTCAATTTTGGTAGAGAAAAAGAAACTCACAGTTTAACCATTAATAACACAAGTTTTTCGAATCAAAAACTGTGACAAGGTTTTTACTTCAGTGCATTCACTGCATAATGCTTTGAAAAATCGACATCACATGGGCATCAGTATTCAAGACATTAGCATGATCAACAGAAAGGCACTGAGACCACTTACGCGGAAGTATGGTGAGCTCAGCAAGCGCGGCAGCTCGAGTCTTTCATCAGCTTCTTCTTCAGATGCTGTCCGTTGCAGCTGAGCACCATTCAGCCAAAACATTCCCAATAGCAAAAATGGGAGAGCATTATTTAAATTTTCAGAGCACCAGCTAACTATCAACTTCAAAGCAAGCCGCAAGATGACAACTTTCTGAAGATGCTCAATGGGATTTAAGGCTT
>JAOWAR010172410.1:0-16644 GCA_028571005.1 Clathrina lutea | reverse complement strand
GGGACTCCTGGAGCGAAAAAAGCCTATAGGAGGGATAGGGTTAAACCACAATTGTGAAGGGTTATGAATTTGACACTGTGCAGTTCGACTTTCGTTTCTCCTATAATATTAATTAATTGGGCATGTTGGTTTGTCGGCCAATCGGGAAACCTTGCCAGATCCTAGCAAACAGCTAGTACTTTTCCAATAGAAAAATAACTGTAAACCATAAAATACAAAGAAAAGTTAGAGTTGGAGAGGAAACTGAAATTGAAGGTTCTGTACAATCCATGAACATCATCGATGGTATCGATGAATCATTTCAGAAAGGTTGACATTGAACCGTTGAATCGGCGAGAAGAGCAATTTTGAATCGGCTTTCTTGTTTGACCACCCTACGAACTCAATTTTCCTAGAGTCTACCCTTCCCATATTTTCCATCTTTTGTTCTCTTTTATCTACACCAACAAAATTTACATGCACGCAATAGCCACACTCATTGCGCCTAGAGTAGTCTTCGCAAGAGCCATACTCCGAGGGATCGGCACCTCAGAAAAACCTTTACATGCAGGCAAAAGCCACACTCATCCGCACCTAGAATACACACGATACGGGTGCACACACACACCTTGGCCATGGCACAGATCCTCACACCTACTATCATCCCCTTCCCCTCCCCACCTAAAAGCATGCGCATTTAACAACTCCAGACCGGAGCACGGAACTGACGACGGCGTAGGCACCGAAACATCGAATAAAATCGTTCTCTTTTCTCACTATGTGTGTCAAGGACCTTTGTTCTTAACTTTACAAAAAAACTACAAAGAGAGTAATATGTAAAATATCCATGAACCTCCTTCTATTAATCCTACTTTATAACTGGGGATGCCCAAGAGCCCCCACCCTTTTAAGGCTTAGGGTCAACAAAGATTAGAATCCTTGATAAGTGAAATGATTTAAATATTTTGGCATTGACAAGAAAATGATAAAATAAATGTTATCTTTGAAGAGAGAGAGAGAGAGAAAGAGAGAGAGAGCTATTTTCAATTGTTTGTCCCATTTATTTTGGTTCCTTGTGAATGACCAGGAACGACGGCAACGGGACCCCCGCAGGACAACGTGGGCACATATGAGAATGATTTAACAGAGATCAAGGAGGCTGGCACATCTGAATGTAAGGGTAGGAAAAAACTGTTGCCTTACTGTGAGGTTAGATAAAAGGGAAAAGATGGTAGAAACGCTTTTGAACTTTCAAACATATTTCTTTTCTGCATTCCCGATTGGCACAGACCAGATTCGAACCTGCCACAACACGGCGCCTAGCCGAATGGAAATCCAGGTGTCGATTGCTCAGACCAATCCACTGGCTCAAACAAGTCGGCTTCATGGCGAGCGTTGGTCTTTCCGTACGACACCGTCGAACCTCGGTTCTATGTAACACTGCAATGTGGCTCGCATGTCGGAGCCTACGGATCGCAATGACCTGACCTGGACTAAAGTGATGAAGATTGAGAACGAGAGATGTGTCGCACGGAAAGAACAAAGCTTGCCCTGACACTGACTTTATAAGCTGGTGGGTTATTCTGAGCAATTGACATCTGGATTTCCGTTCGGCTAGGTGCCGTTTCGTCGCTATGACGACTTGAGCTCTTCTGTAGTGTACCTTAAATCCTTAATCACTATTTCCTATAGTAATCATGGCGTCGTGTTCATGTATGCATGTGTCTCAAGCACGTGGTTGTCTTGGTGGCTCTATGTTGATTGAGCAACATGAGCAAGAAGACCAGAGATCGATGTATGGTTGATTGATCATTTCAGTGAGGACGAGAATCAATTGAGGATCGATCGAGGATCAGTAGATAGAATGGCTACTCATTTTGGGAAGGTGGAAGCGTTTGACGTTGATATTGATACTTGACCGCTGTATCAAGAGCGTTTACAGCAGTGTTCTGTAGCCAACGAAATTGCTGACGCTGGGAAGCAGTGGGCAATCGTTTTGAATGTATGCGGACGGAAAACGTACCAACTGCTGAGAAATGTGACTACCCCAGATAAGCCGGCAGACAAGATCTTTGTGGATCTGTGCATCTTGTTGAGGAATCACTTGGCAACAGCTCCGAGTAAGATCGTGCAACGGTATCCTTTTCACAGTCGTAACCTTCAGCCGGGAGAGTCGATCTCTGCGTTCGTGGTGGAGCTACGAAAGTTGTCCGAGCACTGCAACTTCGGGCAAACTTTGGACACGATGATCCGCGACCATCGGAAGAAGAGGAGAAGAAGCATCATGTTGGAGAGACGGACTGTCCAGATACATGGGAGGACAATGGAGACACAGACTACCTCCGGTACTTTGATGCAGTCAAGACGTCCAAGCCAGGGTCACGTCCCATCGTGATTGACATGCAGCTGAACGGAAGAACGGTCAGCATGGAGTTAGACACAGGAGCGAGTGTGTCTGTCATCTAAGAGAGCACGTTCAGGCATCTTTGGCCTGACAAGGCGCAGATGCTCAACCCAGTTGAGGACGTCAAGCTCTCAACGTACACCGGTGAGTCCATCAAGGTGGCTGGACGAGTGTCGGTTGACGCTGAAATCCAAGGGAAGGCTCTGCCTCTGTTGGTTGTGGAGGGCAGTGAGCCCAGTCTTCTTGGCTAAGATTGGCTACAGCATGTACGGTTGGACTGGTTCTCCATCAAGAAGGTCCATGCCAAGGTGACTAGCGAAGTGGAGAGTCTCTTCAGTGAGTTTCCGGAGGTTTCTGCTGATGGTCTGGGCACGTACTCGGGACCTTCAGCTCGTCTAGTGGTGCTAGAGAAAGCACAGCCAACCTTTTGCAAGGCAAAAAGTGTGCCATATGCTCTCAAGGACAGGGTCTGCAAGGAGCTGCGACGGTTGGAAGGTGAGGGAATTATCGAACCAGTGGAGTACAGTGAGTGGGCTGCTCCGATTGTGCCAGTTGTCAAGGAAGACGGCTCGCTACGTATATGCGGTGACTACCAGCTTACGGTGAACAAAGCGAGCAGCGATGACCAGCATGCAATGCCAAATGTCAAAGATCTGTTTGCAACCCTAGCGAGAGGGCACCAGTTCGCGAAGCTGGATTTGGAGCAGGCATTGGCGCAGATACCTCTGGAGAATCGCTGGCGCTAGAAGTTATGGATGCCCATACAAAGTGGCTGGAAGCCATCCCGGTGAAGTCAGCAACATGAGCGACAACAGCAGAAGCTTTGCAGACGCTGTGTGCGATACACGGTATTCCAGAGACGTTCGTTTCCGACAACGGACCATACTTCACGAGTGCGGAGCTCGTGGCATTCTTGAAGGAGAACGGCATTGAGCATTTGCGTGCGGCACCGTATCACCCCGCTTCAAATGGGCTGACCGAGCAGACAGTCCCGACGGTGAAGAGAGCACTGACGAAGCCGAGCGGAACGATGGACAAGTGATTGAGTCAGTTTTTTCTGCGCTATCGCATGACGCCCACATGCAAGAACTGGCATCCCACCCTGGGAGTTGCTCATTCACCGACCGCTTCGAACCTGCCTGGACTTCATTCGACCAGATGTCCGACGACGAGTAACGGCACAGCAAGATCGTCAACGGGCTACGAAGGGAGCTTCGATCCGTCAGTTTGAGGTTGGCGAGTCGATCCAGGTGAGGAACTATGGTGGAGGCGTGTCATGGGTTCCGGCGACTGTATTGCAACGATTGGGCTCGATGAACTATCGATGTGAGTTAACGTCAGGAGGCATAGTCCATTGTCATGCCGATCAGATCATGAAGCGTGTGCTTCCAGTGTGCCGACCACTTGCGGAGAACCTGGAGGAGAAGTTGGTTCCTTAGCCCGAGACGGGCGTTTCAGTCAGCGTTTTAGAGCGTGTGGAACAGCCGGGTGTTCAAGGCTTACCTGATGCTGAGGTAGTTGCTGTACCCACCACTGTGATGACTCCGGTGGCAGTGACAACGTCTTCACCACCTTTGCGGTGTTCTACCCGAAGAGCTAAGGCCCCTGAAAGATTGGATTTGTGACACTGACTGGTTCAAAGTGTTACGATTGCTATTCTGAGTTTTAGGTAGTATTGTATTCACCACTTGTGGGTATGGTGGTAAGTAGTAGTGGCGAGGCCGGTCCGGGGCTACCTAGCAACGGTTGGTAGCTAGGGGCGTTGCTAGGGGGCTCTGACATCACTGTGAGATCATCACAGTGACATCATCACGATGGCATCATCACTATGAGGTAATCCATAGCAACGTGAGTCCTTAGCAATGGGTCATGCGCATGCGCACTATGACATCATGCGTATCCTCAATTTTGCGTATCCTAACCGTCAATTGTGTACCCTTTATTTTGCGTATCTTATGACGCAGGTATTTTCGCAAAATTTCCGTTACTTTTAACATTCTAACGGAAATAAATTTAAATTTGAAGATATCAAAGGCTAACCCAAAATCTTCAATCTCCACCTCGTTCTCCACCAAAATCCCGAATTTGAGTCTTTCTCGAAAACAACCCTGCAATCTCCGAATTCTCTGCTACCCCGAAAATAATCCCGCATTCCTCGATCTCCGAGTCTTTTACCCCGCTGCCCATCTCACTCACTCTGTCTCTCTCTCTTGACTCTCGGCAAAACTCCTTCGGCTCTCGACAACAACACACGAAATACTCAAAGCCTTTATCGAGAATTCAGTAAAAACAATCCGAAGCGAAGAAGTCCTCCGTCTCCAAACCCTGTTTCTCCGTTGATCGAAGACTTTCGATTGTCCGCTTCCGCTCAATTATACGGAAGGCTCTATCTCGGAAAGAAATCCTCCGTTCTCCAACCGAAGCTCTACCTTCTTCGGAAAGATCGGTCAACCCCGATCTCCGACCGAGGCTTCAAGAAAACCTTCTGCCTTCTCTGCCAATGGAAGGTTCTACATCGAACAGAAATCCTCCCTTCTCCAACCGAAGCTCTACCTTCTTTGAAAAGATCGGTCATCCCCGATCTCCGACCGAGGCTTCAAGAAAGCCTAGATTATACACGTAAGTCTCCGTTCGAAACAAACGGTTCTTATAGCTTTTATCACCCGATTTGAAAATATGACGGGTATTGTCTCAGCCTGCCGAGCTGCAGACGTGTACGCAGATACGTTGTATGCGTGGGGGTTCATGTCAAGCAGCTTTGGCCTCATAATATTCCAAAGCTTTGTTCGAGCATTTTCAAAATTGCCTCTCGTTCTCGAGTTCCGTTCATCACCATGACCGACGAAGAATAAAAAAAAAAGTCCTGTGAAACACCTTCGATAACCGGCGAACTTCCGCTCATGTTGAACCATGCACGCATAAATGACAGTCGGTGGTTCATGAGGATTTTACTCACGACCACGATAAAACACGCTCAGCGTGTGGGCAAATATCAGCCGTTCCTAGGTGACCTGGTTTATTTCCTAAAAGACATTGCCCAGGATCGAGAAGCTTACCCTTAACCTCTTCGGCTTCGAACGAGAAATATACCTCAAAGATATTCAATTTCCCGTTTACATGCATGTCCTTCCCTCCGGGGTTGTACGGATCTGATCGAAAAAGTTCGTTACATTTGATTCACGTTCGGTTTTCATCAGATTCACTTCAGGGTCACTTTGAGTTTTTGCTCTCTTGAGTTTTAGTTCTCTTCGTAATCACGATGGTCGACAATCTAGGAATATCTTCGAAATTCCTGCGAAATGCCATCCCTGTGTAAATAACCGGCCAAGTTCCGCACCACTTGAAAAATAATCAACCATTGACCAAACCGTCTCACCAACACATTTACAATGGTAGTCCCTGCACCTCCCGAAGCATTCGGCACCAGTAATCCTCACTTCCTCCGAAACCCGTGCTTTTCTCACTTCGATCATTGACCGGCGAAAGTCAATCTATAGAATTCGTGAAGGCTTCGCAAGGAACAACCGAGCATGTCGCTGAAAAACTGAAAATACCTCTTCTATAGCATTCCTGCGAGTACTGTTCAAGGGTGATAATTTATATTACTACCTCGGTAACTGTAAATCACCATTCAATAACCTCAACAGCAGTATCCAGTTAAAACTTTCAACCGAAATCCGTCCTTCTTCAAAACCTCGGTGCATCTATTATTCTCACTTTATCTAAGTCTCACTCAACTTGTCCGAACTATTCCCTACTCGCTTTACCGAAGCCTTCAAGATCTCAGGCTCGTCATTTAGGTTCGAACTACTGGAACTCCGCCTCGGAGACATAAAGTAATCAAAGATGTTGACAGATACTGGTGGTATAAATAGAAACAGCTTCTGTCAAACTGCTCTACTGATTTGATACAGAGTTAATGATGCTTTTGTTCCGTGATCATCATCCATTCCGTTCATCTAAACCCACCAACTTTTGAAAAAAGAATCTCAGTAACGGACCGTTCTGGAGGTTGGAATATCCCTCCTCACTTCACGCGGCTCACAATGATTATCCATTGGCACCTGAATGTCTAGGGACAAGACGGGAAATGTTATCAGACTATCAACTAGAGCTCGTGGAGAAACTGAATTGCTCTGGGTTGGTGGTTAAACACGATTTACATTGATCTCAGGATTCCATTTTTCTCGATAAACAACTTCACCCTAGGCTTTAAAGCCGGTGATTACGATTCTACTAGATCTCGCCTTTGATCAATTTTGGTTTTCCAATCGTGCCCCCACCCCCTCCAGCTCGAAAGACGTGAAACCTAGCATACTTTCTACACCTCGCGTGGGTGAGTAGTGGTCGAAGCCCCTGACCTGCTTCGATGTGTAGAAATTAGTGAACGCTCCGCAAGGAACAATCATGAATGTAGCTACCAATGTTTAATTTATTTTTTGTAGTTTGTTTATCTTTACCGACGATTAATCTTTTGTTGACTGATTACCATTTTGTGTAGGAAGGCGTCTCCCAGAGTTCTGAGCGTTTATCAACATGCAGTATTGTTTGTACACTCTTGCGTTGATCTGAATACGCACAGTGTTTCATCATATAGGTGCAGGTACAGACACAATGAATACACGAAATCTTAACAAGTTGCGAGCTCGTGGAGCCACCGCAGTCTGGAAAGCATCACAAATGTCGCCTCGTTTATTTCAATCCTTTGAATTCAAACGCCTCAATTACAATGGAGCTCTTCACCCAAAGGTTCAGCTATAGGCAAGTGCATCTATTTTCCTGGCCATGCCGAAGATACGGCAGCAGACACCGAGCACCCTAGGTCAGTGGTTGGGCTTCCAAAAATCGAAGAAAAAGAAAAACAAACCTATATCTTCACATCACATCTTTCACACGCTCACTACGACACGAACCTCCGAAGCACCTGTGCAATTCTTGCATAATCTTTTCACGTCTTTTGCGCCGATCTTCACACACTCAATGCCCCCTCCCCCTTCCTTAGACTACATCAAATAAAAAACCCTTCACAATGCGGCACTGCTGGTAGTCGAACGCTGTTGGGCTCCAATGCAACAGTTTTTTTCTAAACATGGTCAGACTGCCGAAAAACACCAGCGACGTTACCTTCGTCTGCATGCACGTATATGTACATCCATGCACTTTTCGCGAGCAAGCTGGGCCGCAGCCGCAAACATGGAAAAGAACGTCAGCATCCACTAGTCGATCAGCCGGCCAATGCAACGCGCCCACGCGATCGGCTCAAATGTAACTCTTTTCCACCCAAGTATGGTCGAGTGGGCTCCCAATGCAAGCGCGCGGACCAGCTGGGCGGTTCCCCACATGCCTTCCAGTAGGCGACTGGAAGCTAGCCTTAACTACGACAGACATTTACAGGAACTGAGGCCCCAACCGGAGTAGAGGGTGGAAAATTTTGGAGAGCTTCGGATTAGCCTGCGAAAGAATTTTCGAAATTCATCTCTGAACGCGTAGAGAGGCCCAGGCCTAGACTGGCCTTGCCCGGGTGTGGTACCCTCTTTTTACATAAACACCGAGCCGCACATCCTCACGTCTGTCTCCAGACGAACAAAAATGTCCTTCGATAAAAAAAACCACTCGCTGTAGGCTTAGCAAGCTTCTCTCTCTCTCTCTCTCTCTCTCTCTCTCTCTCTCTCTTGTTTACTGGAAAGGTAATAGCAGGCACTCTCTCTATTTCTCTCTGGCTTCATGTCCGTGTGAAAGCACCTGTCAATTAGATTTTCCAGGTGAAGTGCCGTTCTGGTGCTGAAAGCAATCATTGATCGAGAGGCAGGACCGTTTCAGAATACAACAGGTTTGCGAGGCACATTTGCTTCACAGCCCCTTCGGCACTCGTCCAGATTCTTCCCGCCAAGCGTTAACAACATAAGAAAAGAAATCTTCAGCACTTGCGGGGACCTGGCACCGGCTTGTCTTTGGAAGTTCTTGTGACATACAAGATCGAACGTCCGAAGGCACCAATGGAAGATTTTTACACAACAAATCAACTGCACAAGCTCTTGGCCTCACGCCTTTATCGTTTAGCCCCCCCTACCACACATGACACAAAAAATGTATTACCAAGCCTGGACACAAGGTGTCGTAAGGAAAAGCAGAGAATGCCCGCACCGAGAACACCTTGCGCTGTCGTTCCAAGTTCTGCGGAAAGTCGCAATGCTTCCCAGTACGCGCATCCTTCGGAACTCCAAATAACTTAGCAAAACGTTTACTTCTCAGAGGGCTTGCTCCAGCTACGTACAAAATGGGCCGGACCTACGTCTTGTCACCACAGAAAAGATCCGTAGACTATGTCTATTTACACATGAATCAAAGAATGAAGCGTCCTTCTCGAGCGACAGGAAACCGAGATCAGTAAATAGGCTCTGGCAAGCTCCGTAAAATTTTATCCTGTTTCAATCCGCGAAATAGCGCCGCGCTCTTTGCCCAGAAAGCCCATTGTTCTGTGGACGTCACGAAGTTTGGACTTTTGTGGCAACTTTTTATGGCTTGGAGGTTTTACTCCCGCCAAGCGAACGGCCTCAAGCAAGGTCACACCCCGCTAAAAGTCACCCCAACTGCTCTTAGAACACGAACGTGAAGTAAAGGTGCATTTCCCTTACCCTTGAAGGACAGGAGAGTAAAATTTGTTTCACCGATCAAGGACGAGGGAAATTTTACCCACAAGCAGAAATATGCGTGGCCCGAATGACCTGTGACATCCACACACACACACACACACACACACACACACACACACACACAGACACACAGACACACACACGCACACACGCACACACGTTAATTGTTGTTTGTGCAACCACCTACAGTCCCTACAGGCCTGATGGTGGCAATAAATCTCTTTTTCTGCAATCAAAACATTGGCAATGAAGATGAGCAAGAAACGGCATGCATCAGGATTGCGAGGAATCAATGACTTGGACAATTGGCTGTGGTTCTTTTCCCTTGGGTGTGTTTCTTTGATTTTCAATGCCCCGTTTTGGTTGTTGCATTCGGCTGGATTCCCTTATTATCATTGCGTTATTGTGTCATATATTGCCCTCTTTTTATTATTATCTACTGCAACACATTAGCCAGAAAGAAGGCTATTATAAAGGATGAGGTGTACGGAGGGTGTGTCTATGGGTATCTGTGAGACAGTGAATAAGGATGATGTTACTGAGAGTCAAAGGCTTCATGCTGGTTTGTATGTTGTGTTAGAAACAAGGTAATGAATTTTGGTTGGCTCTAGGGTATTTGCTTCGTTGACCAAGAGATTAGCCGCTTCCCCACAACATGCACAAGGCTGTCTGAAAAATAAGATTTGGATCAGAACTAGAACTGGGAGTAACATGGTGCCAGACCACGCGGGCGGCAAAGTAAGGGTGTCAAAATTTGCGATCGGTGCCTAAATACAAGCGTATCTTGACGCCTGGTGCTAATCCACACGGGTTGTCAAAATGCGCGTTTACACCGGTATGGAATTGTGGTGCAGGGCTGGGTATGCTATCCCACTGCATGGCCTAGAGGGCCGTGGGGTAGGTCAAGAGCCTGGAGGGCGAGCGAGAGAATTGTTTGCTGAGATTGACGGAACAGTCACTGAGAACAAATCAAGAGTGCAATACAGGATATTGACTCTGGTCACAATTTCCTCATTTGTGCTTGTTTTCTTGGCTGAGATGTTATCCCAGCGTTTGGTTGTCTAATCTGTGATATGTCTGTCCTTATAATTTGTTCCTTTGGTGAAGCCCGGATCCATGTTATTATTGTGCTAGAGTAAAATTTCCATTAGATTAAAGAAGCTGCAGTATGTCTCGTTAGTGTGGGTCTGAGATTTCTGTTTTCACAGTCACTATGATACACTCCCTGCCAATGCTGCAACGGGTGGTGTGGTGAAGGGGCAGGGTACTGCTGTCCTCCTTGGGAGGTGTGACATCAAGCCTTGGGGTGATGTTTCAGCTTGTTTGGAGGGGAATTTCTTAGGGCATGAATGCTGTTAGCTTTCCTCTGTGTGTGTGTGTTTGTGTGCACTTCTTTAATTCTTCCTCTCTCTTTCTCTGTGCTGTAATTGCCTTTGGTCCGACTCCAGACATCTCTCCAGACATCTCGACCCAGTTTTCTGAACTGTGTGATGTCAAGAATGCTCACCCTGTTTTGGCCACTTCGGTGGAACAGATCCCAGCGGTGATGATGCTGATAGAGCTCGAACAACTTCAGCTCCTCCTTAAGCGGTTTGGCGGTAAGGCCAGCCCTCTCAAGGACGTCCAGATGTTATGTTTCGTAACGCTTAGGTTTCAAGGTTTTCATTGCTGGAATGAGTTGCAAGGCTTAAAACTCTCTGATAGCACAGCGGCATGGTGGATGGAAGTGGATTGAGAGCATGCAAAGGCATGTGGAAGAAACTCCGGAAAACCTCCTGGAGGTGTCGCGCACTCTTCACTGAACTATGCTTTTGGGGTCGCACTACCAGGCGTACCACCCATACTACCTAAGCATATACTTTCAGTGCTATTTAAGTGTTCTGCTGTGGCTGAAGGGAGCTTGAGGGACTTGGCGGTTCTTCACAGCTGCCAAAGAGTGAAGAACCATTGTCCCTCACGCAGACTGATTATTATGTGATTGCTACCTAAATGTGACGTCAGCCAATGTGGCGTATACATGCCGCCACATAGGCAGGCAGTGACCAGTTCGCGGTCGTCTAGACAGTTTTGCTTGGTAGTGTTTCCCACCAGCCCACCCTGGGCATATTTTGGAAGTCTATCAGTTGGCCAGTTATATTCTATTATGCTTTTCCCTGCGAACCGTGGGTTTTTTCCCACTCAGCTGGTTAGGCGGCCAGCCGTAAATATAGGTTAAAATTGCGTGGTAGTCCGTTATCGCCTCTGGCCAACATTTCGAACTTTGTCAAATGTTGTAGATCTGGCAGATTGCGTTGGTGTTGACTGGAGATCTGGATGGTTTCTGTCTTGGAGGGGGTGGTAGAGTCGCCCCCCTCTCGCACTACTAGGCGTACCGCCCATACTACCTATACATATACTTTCAGTGCTATTTAAGTGTATTGCTGTGGCTGAAGGGAGCTTGAGGGACTTCCATTTGGCTAGGCGCCAGTTCGTACCAGCTTCAAATCTGGTCTGTGCCCATCGGGAACGCGAAAACAACAATAATTGTTTCATGGGTGAGTTTCTTTCTGAGGAATTTCAGTGTCAAGAAAGAACCTCCTCTTCTTTAATCAATACAATATTAAAACGACCATTCTGGATTGCTCAGAGATATGCGATTTCCAGAAGGCAGCTAACACAGAATCGGGATTTTTCTTACCTTGCCCAGTGGATACATGAATGAGGGCGATAGCGAGTAACGTAAGGAAAAGCAGATCTGTGAAACGCAAATGTCTTGCGGTGGTATACATCTTGACAAGAATTGACAGGTTCCTCTACAATGCAGAACGACAATTCCGGACGTGTGTCACCACTTCAACGGGCAACGCATGAGCAAGTGTTTCCCTCTTCTCTTCAAAACAAACAAGCAAAGAGGAAACATCATGAATCAGTGACCCAAAGTGAACTTTTCACATGGTCAGTGGTCTAAACATTCCCTGGTGCTTGGATGAAAAATTGAAAACAACTGACCAGCTGAAGAAAAAATCTTTTTCCTTCTCGCAACGTCACCAGCTGTGATTATCTTTGAACTCAGCTTTACTTCCTCGCATTAATTTGATTCCTTCTTCATAAGAACAACTACAACACACCCTTTATAAATGCAAGTGGTAGTTGCTTTCATGCTTTGTGTCCCCTGACTCGGTAGTGACAGAAGCGCCAAAAGATCCTGAGATCTCGCCATCTGCAAGCCTACTATGGATTGTCCATAGCAACTGAGGTATGTACTTGGGGAACTGATCCCCCTCTAGCCAAGTGCTCAAACATTAGCTGGAAAGTTTCTACAATGAAATTTGAATTTTTTTTGCTCCATGGACCACATGGGACTTCCGATTCTCTCTCTCTCTCTCTCTCTCTCTCTCTCTCTCTCTCTTCGCATTCATTTTCCATCAGGTTCTCTAACAGCTCTGTCAACACGATTGACTGTTCCCAGTTCAAATGTCATGCCATTTGTCCCACAGCAGATAGAGACCAAATCATGTTGGATAAGTGGATATGTTTGTAAAAAGTGCAATTTCAGAATATGCTTGATACATAAAATATAGTGCGCACATTTCAGATATGCATCCTGTGGCTCACGGTGATTTGTTGAAAAATCTTGAACAACAGAAAACTATGGCCCTTTCAGCTTCTCCTGGCAACACTGCATAACATGAGCCTGCACAAACACTTCACAGTGTGACTGTTGTTCCGTTTTGACAACAGCAACCACAACAAACCGTAGCAAATTTAAGCCTGCTATTATCACACGCATAGTGATTCCTGAAATATTAAGAGACTGTTTACGGATTAATTTATTTGGAACGGTTCTGCATCCTACAGCATCAGAAGTCAAGACTTAATTTTAGCCGGTCATAGCGTAGCACTCCTGAAGAAATATCAACAATAAATGCCAATGCTTTGACACTTAACAGGGTCACCATGTATGTGTTATTCGGAGCCTAGGGTATATTGTCATTGAGGTATGGATTGACAAGAACTGCATTATAGATTCGTTTTGCTTTAAATGAAATGAAATCTCTACCAGCTCGGCGCGAACGCCACAGAAAGAGAAAGAAAGAATGACAAAAAGTGGCGGGGGAGTTGGAAATTGCACTTGGTTAGGTGGATGTACATTCCAATGCATTAAGTCCAACTACCAGGTTTCGATTCTCAGTTCGCCCATAGGTTATTTTCTTACGTTCTTTTTCTCTCTGTCATGTTCGCGGGAGCCGGTAGAGATTTCATTTCGGTTATGGGATATTCCACCACGCAAGAGAGCGTTAAGCTCGCCCTTCTTTGTAGTTTTGTTTCATTCCGCAAACTGCGACCCCTTGTGTTATCACTATCATGACGGAAATTCAAGGAGCTCTAGAGACACCTGGCCAGCAGACAGCATGCACGATTGTCCATAACGAGAAAGGTACCTGCTGAACTGGCATATCATGGTTCAGGGCTCAGTGTTCATTTCAAAGTCTTGATAATGCATTGTGGGTCCGTGACATGGAAAAATCGTGGAATCAAACCAGTGACGCAGTCGGACAAGCGACAGGCTGCTGTAATTTATGGCAAAAGAAAAGTACTGCATTATGTAAGAATAAGCGATTTCAGGCTGGAGCACCCTTTGCAATGACGAGGAATTGGGGTTGGACTGTTCAGAAAAGAGACTTATGGCTCCAAGCCAATGCTTCCACGATCCAAGCACAGCCTAAGCCTCGAATGATCCTTCTCTATTCCCTCGTTTCAAGCACGATTCTTCTTCATTCCCTAGTTTTAGACAGGATTCTTCTATTCTCTTTGTTTGAAACGGGATTCCTCTTTAACCCCTACTTTCGAACCAAATTCTTCTCTCTCGTTTCAAGCACGATTCGTCTTGATGACATGCATGTTATGACGGTGGGCCGCATGATCAGAATCGCAATGCAACTTCTTTATTTATATGGATAAAAATGATATCCTTCTGTGCACCGCATTGTGCTTCCTATCATTGGATTAGATAAGCACGATCGAAAAAAATGATCTCCAAACACACAGGCACGCACACACACGCACCCAAGCCCCCCTCCCCACACACACACGTGCTCGCCCAACTAAAAAGGAATCAAGTTGAAAGTGAAGGAAAGAAAGAAACCAAATCTTTTACCCCTCCCCAGCCAGCGTCACGACCTACCAGTGAGGAAAGAGCTCGACCTACAGGGTCGTAGAGTCCGCGTCGTTGCTCCTGGAACCCGGTTCACACTGGCTGACTTGGAACTCGCTGTGTCAACGCACCAGCAAAGCTCTTCCGTTGACGGGCAGCTATTGACGGCGACCGTTTGCCTCGAGTCCCAAAGCTCTGGACTTGATTATATAAAATTCTGTGCTTCGGTGAAGGCGCGTACCAAGTATTGAGCGGGCGAGTTGCAAGCACAGCAGAGCTTTCAGCGTGCAGAGAAGATGTTAAAAATTCGAAATTATAGACCTTCGATCTGATGTTGATCTGCGCTTGGTATTTGTATGACACATTGTTGCGAGATAAAGAACCGGGCCAGGACGCACGAGTGGCCAGCTGAATCTGAGCCATTTATATTCTCCCGTGTCTGGCGCGCCACGTGTCGACGTCCCCGCAGCTTCCAGCGTGGCCTCAGTGACTATCAGCGTACACAATATTCACCGAGCGCGAGTGACTATCGGCTGGTATTGTGTTGAGTCCATATGACGAGGCAAATATGCCGATGGTCACTCGCGTGAGGTGAATGTTGTGCATGTTCCACTTAAACACTCTTTTCACCAAAGTGTCCCCTAGTAGCGCAGCTGTCATGAAAGGCTTCGTCGCTGAAAGCTGCGTTCTTGATTGTAACTTTTGTTCCTTGAGGTATTGTTCCTTCGTTTGTGTGTGTGTGTGTGTGTGTGTGTGTGTGTGTGTGTGTGTGTGTGTGTGTGTGTGTGTGTGTGTGTGTGTGTGTGTATGTAAGCTTGCACTGCCTCGCAATGTATGTTGCATTGATCTAGGCATGAGAGGGCTATATATATATAATCCTGGCTAAATTTGACTTCCTCACAGCTTAACTTCTGCACCTCATAGAGATGAGAAATTCTCCACAAATATTCTTTGAGTGCACTTTTCGTCATACACATCAACAGACGTCACGTGACACAACCGCAAGAACGGTTTTTTATTTTAAATTTTAAATGTGCTCGTAGAGCAACTGTCGTTTTGTGTCCAATATGTATGATTGGTCGCTATCTCCTTAATCATTGGGGGATGTTAAAGATATATCCCGTTTCTGCTCTCCTAAGGCTAGTTAGAGGCTCTACAATTTGCCTTGTATTTCCCGAGAATGATTGGCGGACTTTCAAAAGGTCCCGTATTTCCTCATTATATTCCACCTCGTCTGATGACAACAAGTCGTTTTGTCAAAATGGCAAAGCAACCAAGACTTTACGGTAACACAGGTACATTTTTCACGCTGTCACAGTAGAATGTAGACTCCGCAAATCCCCCAGAGCAAAATAAACTGCATTTGATGCCCCTGAGCAGCCTTGCCACTTGTCTGGCAACAGCTGGCGGACGAAGGCTGCAAAAGGCGGAAATCGCTGGAGAACCCATTGGGCAAAAATCGGGCGTGACCATGCCCCCGGGCATCGACGATCGAGAGGATCGCGAAACTTTCGTGCGGTTTGGACATCGATCGATATCTCAACCGATCATGCCATGACGCGCCCGTGCACACCTCCCGCGTACCCGATGCGCCGACGCGTGCGTGGATCTACATTATATAGTTGCAGTGTTGATGGGATCACGGCCGTCACATGGAGCCAGTTGCTCACCGGCACTACCTGGCTGAAATAGGGAACGTCTCTGTCTCTGAGCATGGGCTTTTTGTGGATGAGGACCATCCATTCTTGGCCACCGGCACAGATGGATTGGTGCACGAAGGCAACGAGACGGGTGTGCTGGAGATAAAGTGTCCAATGTCGACGGAAGCGGTGGAAGTTCTTGCATGCAAACAGAAGAACTTTTGTCTAGAGTTCAATGACTCAGAGCTCTCCCTGAAAACCAACCATCATTAATATCATCAACTTCAGATGGAGATGGCCCTGGTGGAAAGCCAGTTGGCTGACTTTGTTGTCTACACTAGAGGGAAGGATGTTGGCCAACAGCCACATTGTGCAAGTTTTATTCGATGGCAGATGATGGAGGGAGGATCGTGCCAAAGCCATTTTCTTTTATAAGGAGTTTATGGTGCTAGAAATCCTGACAAGGTGTGTGCAGGGGCAAGTCAAGCTTCTGCCGTAGAACTCACACGTCACAAAACTAATGGTCAGGACTGCTTTCTTTTTCTGTAAACTCACACCCTTAGAAAAGCAATATAACAGTGGACAATTATGAGATATCGAAAAAATTCCGTGAAGCACAAAATCCGTGCTATGACTGTGACTCGAACCTGCGGCACCAAATCTCCTAGCAGACGAGAATCACCTGACTATCCGCTATGCCATCATGTCATCCTCAGGATGACATGATAACATCCTCAGGATGACGTGATGGTGTAGCGGATAGTGCCGTCACATGGAGCCAGTTGCTCACCGGCACTACCTGGCTGAAATAGGGAACGTCTCTGTCTCTGAGCA
>JAOWAR010172299.1:0-16647 GCA_028571005.1 Clathrina lutea | reverse complement strand
AATGACTGGGGGATGTAAAATTAGGAAAAAAAAAAAGTGCCTAAAATGACTGGGGGATGTCAAATTAGGAAAAAAAATTGGCCGAAAATGACTGGGGGATGTCAAATCCGCGGGGATGTCAAATTAGGCATGACAGCGCCCGCCTGTTGATGACGTCCGTGTGCTTGTGCATAGTTAGGCTCGGCCGATCGGGCACATCATAGATCAGTACGTTGATCGGTATCTTTACCGATGCTTGGAGAAGTTGTTGCACGGCAGTTCTTGTTTCGCGATTTCATGTAGCATGGAGGACACCGACAATGATTGTCTATAATCTATTCCCGACAGCCGCTTTGAGCCGATTGCTCTTGACGTGCCTCGCGGAACACCGTGTGTCGTTGTGATCGATAGCTTCTTCCTTGTCGGGGATATATTCATAAGCAGTATTCTTTGGTATATTTGGTAAAGTTGTGACACACTGGTAAAACTTTATCTACAAGTACCAGTGCAGCTGTGCCTGATGCATGCCATGCAATTGATCAAACATAAGTAATCACGCGTAATGCTCCTCTTTCGTTCTACACACCTGTTTTTGACTTTGAAAAATACGACCTTGCCAATACACCCTGTCTCGTACTTTACTTGCCTGACGTCTCCTGACATTTTTTTCAATGTGAGAATCGCTCGAGGTTGAACTTGTTTGTTTGGTACTTGTACCAGGTTTGTACAGCATGTTGGTGCTACGTACAGTTGAAGGTCTCAAGCCATCAAAAACAAAAACAAAGAAAAAAGAAAAATGAGTGCTATCTTCTTCTCCCAGGTGTACATCATTAGTCCTTAGTTCAACAACGGAAAGAAAAATACAGGGTAAACACAAAAAAAGCATGCATAAGGTGGGGTCCAGCTCACTACCGTTCTTTGATAAAATATCGCGAAATTGGTGCTGGAGGACGATATCGGAAATACAGGAACGGACAGCACTTGCTGTCGACGTCGGCTGTCTGAGCAATGAGGTAAAGATCTAGATACTGCACGCAAATTCAAACGGAGAAGCCGTCGGGATAGCCGATGATGCTGGTGTTTGTGACATCGTCATCTTCCCTCGCGTCGCTCGGCTGCCATGAAACTGAAAGTTGAAAACTGAAGACGTTTGGCTTGCCTTCTCGAGGGATCCGGGACATATGCCGGGCATGCAGTGTAGCCATGATGGCATTGCCTACTGTCGACACGGCTAGGATTTTCGCCAGAATTCTCCAGCTGCGTCCAGTTCACCTCGGCACTGACTGTCTCGGAAGAGCCTTCTCAAGTAAATTAAAAGAAGCATGCAACACGAAGCCGTCATGCTTTTGTCAATGAGATCATATGACATACATTTTAAAAGCCCTTGTGGCTGTTTTCAGCTGTCTTAGAAGCTCGCCTCCTCTCGTCCTTCGTCAGAACAGACAGGCTGGGTATCCGATCTACTGCGAAGGATGGGAGTGTATTGGCCTTTAGCCTTCTCTTTGTCTTTCATTTCAATGTGCGTCGAGCCTACAGAATTTCGCTAAATCATGCTCCGGTATCCAGCCTTGAGCTTTCTTTCCTCTGAAAAAAAAAAAAAAACAGCACGAAGAAACAAGAAAAAAACCCATGAGCTCCAAACTCTCGCACCATCATGACCGATCGATCACAGCGAAAAACATAGGTATGGCACGCGCACGTGGCTTTAAGCTAAGCACAACCGACCTCATCAGGCCGCGGCTTGGTACCCGAGGAAATTAGCCGAAATTCGCCTTGCTGCTCTGACTTACCCGCGGATTAGCCTATATCACGTTCGTAGGTGATTGTCAAGGAATTTTTCCACAAACCTTTTTTGCGTGCAGCTCCCCTTTAAGCACTGTCTTGATCACTAAATGAAAAACGGGGGACGCTAAATGCACTAACCGGAAAAGGTAACCTATTCTAACAGGCTAGATTGGTCACGGGAACCCCGCTGGCACGTGGCAACACGCCCGCTGGCACCTAAGATTTGCTACCTGGTCTACACACATCACATGAGACATGGTCTAATTAGCTAAGTCGATTGAATTCCTCTTGGTAAGCGCTCGCTCTGCAAAGACACATGCGAGCATCTGGTTTCATGAACAGCGATACGTCAGCAGACACAATTACCCAATGCTACATGCAGCATGTTCAGAGCTCGAAGCAGGAGTTTGGCGTGAGTGCGATTCTCGCGTGGGGAGCGCGTGGGGTGGTCCTTGGGGTTTATGGATGACAGTGATCATCGCAAGTAGAGGGCTCTCAAAAGTCAATAGGAGGAGAAAAGGAGAGACTACCTGTCTAGAGTAAACGTACGCTAAGCATTCAGCAAGTTGACCTCCCGGTAAAAGGCTTGAAATCGTACGTACCGGTTGGATCGTGGCGTCGCACCCACGCTCTCCTCGACACTTACCTTTGGCACAGCGAGCTCGTAACACGTCCTGCTAGTGTACTTTCCAGAGCATGTTCATTTACATCGTGTACCGCCTTCACGTGAGAAGAGAAATTATCTTCGACCGGTTGTCATCTACTTCGCTGATCATGACGAACCTTTGTAATTGGAGAAAAAGATCTCTTTCTCGAGTTGAATGAATCGGCTTCCGTTTAAGTATTCGCAACGAAAGCGTAAACAGCATCTCGTTATTTGCATCACTGCGCCTGAGGCCAGAGCTTATGCTTGTTGCTGACTAACCGGCCGATGCATATGGTCAAGAAAAAGGAACTGAGCCACGCAGTGCCTGATGAGATCGAGCTTACGGCGCTGTTCCCTACATCCGGTGCCGTGTATTTACGTCGACGGTTAGCTTTGCTGCAGCTGGCTGGCTTCCTCACGCCGAACAGCATTTTGTGTCGTTCGCCTGTGCACCGGCTGGGCATAGATATAGACTCGCGTGGAAAGTCGAGCTTCACAGGTCGAGAGTTGCATGCAGGGCAGCGGAGTAAGGTTTGCAAAAGGGAAGCTTGGTCGAAAAAAAAACCGAATTTCAGTGCAGGGAAGCATCGATGGGAGAAACGTGTGCGTTGCCACTCGTTCTCGCATTCAAGTCAGGATTACGCCGGTCGCTGTTCGAGATCGTTAGTACGCTGCCGGCTCGGATTTTCCGGTCATCTGTTCTCCGAATTGGATCGAGGGACTGAGGTGATGCCGTCACGAACACATCCCCTGCTCTACGCCGCCATACGCCTTGGCGTGGCTGTTCTGGCGCAGAGCCAAGATTCGACTGGAAATCGGGAGCTGCGAAAAATCTACCTGACAAATTCGTCGGTGGCGGTGTGCAGTGATGGGACAGTAGCTTCTTTCTACTACTCCTCAGCGCCGGACGGAGCTGATCAGTGGATTTTCTATCTGGAAGGCGGCGGTTTCTGCTCGGATATCGCCAGCTGCAGTCAAAGGCCACGGTACTGGAGTACGTCTAGCTCGGACGTCTACCCAGACAAGCTCCTCGGCACGGATCTGTTCGGCCCTGGCGGTCCATTCTTGAAGTATCACTTCGTTTATGTTCCTTATTGCACCAACGATTTCCACCTGGCCTCGCGCTTAGCGCCGCTTGCTCTCAGCAGCGGAAAATTATTCTATTTTCGAGGGGAGTTTGTTGTCCTCGGCGTCCTTGACGAGCTGGCAGGCCTGGGCTTGTCTGATGAATCCCAGATTGTCTTTGCAGGAACGGGGACCGGTGGTGTTGGAGCTCTGAGTCATGGCATACGATTGAGGAAAGAAGGGAGGTACCCAGAAATGGCCTTTCTGATCGACTCGGCCTGGCTGATCGACCACCATCGGGTTTTGAGCGACACCTACCAGACTCTTGCCTACCGACAGGAACTTTCAGGGGAGCTCTGCAAGACATCAGCCAGCCCGGGATCATCTCTACCATGCTGTTTGTCCACGTACTGTCTCATTCGAGAAGGCGTGGCGAAGCTGAACATCTCGACATTTCTTCTCACAAGTCGGGCCGACGTTTTTGTCTTCAGCTTGCTCGTGCAAAACAACGCCGCCTACCCATCTTTCGACTTTTCAAACCCAAGCAATGATTTCACGGCAAGCTTAGCAATGTACTCTGGCCATATAAACAACACGCTAGCATTCGCTCTGCCCAAATCAGTGTTCTTGTTTCAGGCCGGATGTGGACAGCCAGGATACTTTCGAAATGTTCCGCTGTGGGGAAGAACAATTCATGCTGACACTGGTGCACTGTCGATACAAAGGGACAGTCTCTCGATCGATTACAGCTACCGTGTACAGCCAGGATACTGGAGTCAGCTTCACAGCAATGGTGTGTCACTGCCCACTGCTCTCTCACGGTGGCAGATATCAAATTACACACAGGTCGATCTGCTGTGGGAATCCTGTGTAGGATTTCTCTGCAACCCGACATGCCCAGATGCACTTTCCATGCTTCTTCCACAGCCTGGAATCTCAGAAGCAGGCGAGATTATCATCATCGTGCTATCAGTCGCAACTCTGATCGTTCCTATAATTTTTAAAGTCTTCTTGTCGGTCACCGCCTGGCTAGTTCGCTTCGCAGCTGTGAAAATCTCCGAGGACATGGACGAGGACCCGTCAGAGAATATCGCTCATCTCCATCGACGGCGGCGGCAGAGCTCACTACCTGCTGTGGGGTGGGCAAAGTCAAGTGAGGGACCTCACATCAGACGGACGAAGTCGACTCGATCCACCGACACTCTCTTCGAAATGCTGTTAGGGAAAGAACTGCAGCTGGCTTGCCGAAGGCTGACAGTTACAGTCCCTCTTCCAAAGAAGTCAGCCAAGAAGAATCACACAAAGGAGACAGAAGAAGGCTCTGATCATGGAGGGGATTCCCCGCATGGAAAGTCAGAGACCAGGAAGACAGTGCTGGAAGATGTTGAAATCCAGCTCCGCACTAATCAGCTCGTTGGCTTGATGGGGCCGTCTGGCTCAGGAAAAACGACGTTTCTCAACATATTGGCAAATCATTGGGATGGTTATGATGTCAAAGTGAGTACGTAGAACTCAGCTACGTCATTTCTAAACTAAAATACAAAAGAAACATGAAAAGGGCAATGAAGCAAACAATGTTACAATGACAGAAACAATGTCAAGAGAAGATTGTATCCCAAGAAAAGCATGGCCCACAGCAGCCTGAACTAGTTTTCATCTCTTTCTAGTCAGAGGCAAACAAGGGACCAGAGCTTTTCCGACCATGACTTCAACGTGTTTGCTCATGGGAAAAGTAAATGTTCTTAGAGATATTGTAGAGACAATTTACATACATTCTCTCGGTCCTGTGTTGTGTGAACAAAGATGTTTGTTGCATATCTAACTTTGTTCACTCATGCATACTCAGGTAGTCAGTAATATTGACTCATGCACGCTAACATTTATTCTATCCTTTACACGTTTCACTTCTCGTTGATCACAGCCATTTTACACCTTTTGCATGTATCTCTCCGCTTGCACCAAACCTCTAAAGGTTCTGCTGTACTGGTATATCACATTCTGTTCCGTATTGGAGATCCCCTTGATCAGAACCCACCATGGTTTTGTTGGGAAATCCTTCTTTATACATGGATAACCTTGTTTAAACTGTTTACACCTGATGGGAAACGTTTGGCCACACACTTTGACTGATGCATGACTTCCATCCATCACAAAAGAGAGTTTCTCCTGAAGTTCTTTGTTTCTATTTTCTTCGCAGGGTGATGTCCTTTTGAACGGAGCTCCAATCTCTGGTAGAGACGATCACTACCGGCGACAGTGCGGCATGCTCCGGCAGCTTTCAATGCCGTACTATGACCAGCTCACCGTCGAAGAGAATCTTTTCTACTGTGCCATGATGCGCCTAGAGCCGGAAAAAAGTGTGGCAGAGAAGATGACGCGTGTTCACACTGTGCTGAAAGATGTATGTACAATTCTCTCTGTGAAGAAAATTCGATTAATTCATTCTGGTGCATATCTGGCTGTGTGTATCAACATCACTTAAAAAGAAAGTGGACAGGGATGAGAACCTCAAGTGACTCTCACGAGAGGATCTATCATGGGCTATTATGTGGTCGGATGTCACCTCTTCCCAAATATTTGAATTGAAACGCTGGTTAGAGATTGCTTTCTATTGATAAAACTCGATTAGAGATCAATTACTGACTATTCTAGCATTGGGACCCCTGAAATACTGCCAGAAACAGAGTGGATGTATTTGAGAAAATATTCAGCTGGGCACATGGAAGCTGTTTGATGTTGTGGAAAATTCATCTTAAATCACCTTATAGGAACTGATCAGAAAAACTGAAATGGTTGTTGTCGGTTGCCCACCGAAGATGAAAACTACGACAGCTTTTGAAAGCATCATCTATAAAGCTAGTTCAGTCAAAAGTCTCGAAAGGGCTAGGAGACGGTGTTGATGTTGCTCTACCGACAGCTTGCATGATTTCTAGGGATGCTTGATCAAATACAAAGTAGCAGAAAGAAATCTTCAGCTATAGCACGAAAAGCCCTGCCCGCCAAACCAAGTTGTGTTGCACTGCTTTGTTCTTACAGAATCAGAATAGAAAAAGACAGTTGTTGAAAACAATGTTTCACCCTCCGGTGATTCTTCAGGCTTAATTGAGCACTGCTTTGCGCTATACAGGTCGGTTTATCAGAGATCAAGGACACCATTGTTGAAGACGCCAGCGGCAAGGGGATTAGCGGTGGGCAGGTACTCGGATCCAAAGCTACATTGATATTGCCATTGACCTTTCAGTGCTGTGTGTACCACTAGTTTCGATTACTTGTAGAAACAGAAGTTTAACAACCTTTAATTTGGAGTTTGCACATGTTGGCAAATTGTTTCAGAGTGGTACTCCTGTGTGTCGACCTCCATTTGGGAATAGAAAGTAATTTTAGAGATCCTTTCATGATTTAGGAATTTGCGCAACATCTGACTGTCCATGAGAGCAATGTATTCAAACAAAGGTAGCCATCACGGAACGTGATCATCATACCTAGTGATCAACTGGGCTTCCTGAACACCTCTTACCCAGCTCCAAAATGAGTATAGTTCCTTTTCTGCATGTTGCTATAGAAACGCCGCCTGGCAGTGGCTGTTCAGCTTCTCCACATTCCGACCATACTCTTCCTGGATGAGCCTACAAGTGGTATGAAAACAATTTGCGCTGCAGTTATGTAATATTCCTTGTAGATGTTTTGAACACTCTTCTGAATATGGCCCTTGTGGAATAATCGGTGAGATCTGGCGAAGACCATAATATGGTTTGTACCGTGGATGCATTGTTTGATGACGTGAAGGCAGTCGAAGAGAAGGGGCATTTCTATACTTTTTCGAAGGACTTTCAGCGAACAGACCAGGGAGGTCAGGTCACTGGAAAAGAGTCTGATAGACTACTAAAGTTTGAATTTTAAATCTTGAATTCTTCTTTCCTTTACGATGGGTTGTATGCTGCGCATACATGTTGGCGTGTTTCCGTTTTCTAAAGTGTGAGGAATTCACGGACGCATCAGAAAGTATGATCATGAGAGCATGCATGGACTACCTCAAACTAGAAGGTTTCGCAGATTTGGGCTAACGGTAAAATGGGCTGACAAGCACGAAAAAAGTGTCACATAGGCTTATGTTGAAAAGGCCAGATTCGCTTTCGCTCCAGCTGGTCAGTGCCCTCTTGGAAATAGCTCGAACAAATTGTTGCAAAACTGAATTAAGATGAGTGCGTGGGGTGAGCGCAAGAGCAAGTTGTGAGGCGGTGTGAACAATTGTTTGCTAATCTGAAGCAAAATGAGTGTGTTACAACTTAAAAAAAAACTGAATGCGTGAGCTGTGATGTGAAATAAAGACCCGCGGCTCTCAATACACATCAGCGATGGTCTCTGACTTGAACAATGTCAGTTCAACACAAACAGGACCACATTTAAAAGCAACCAGTTCACACGTCTAAATGTCGACACCTACGGCCACACAAGTGATAAAAGAAACTTCACACTTAACGACATGATTGCACTCGAATTGTCACCTAAAACGCAATTCAACATGTCACGATATCACACCCATCCTTTACCAACTACAGAGTCAGTCAGTCTGGCATCTTGCGATGTCTTGTTTATCTTCTGAGAGCCGCATCTTGCTTGACTCCAGAAGTCGGCTTATCTGGGCAATCTTTTGGCAGCTCCTGTTGCCCTTGCACAATCTGTTCCTCCTCGCCTTCTGTTTCTTTGGAAGATCCGTGCTCTTGTTTTAGCTCCTTAAATTCCATTTCTTCCTGATGGAGCGAAGGGTTTGGAGCTTCGTCAACTTCTTTCGCCCGCTCTGGGATAATCCAGTCTCCTTGGTTTTATCTGATGACAGTGGCGTCTCAGCATGGCCCCCTCTTGTTGTACAGAGATAATTTACATCTCCATCCTGCTATGTCGCTGTAGCTGGAATCCACCACTCTCTAGCTAAAAAGGTATCAACAAAAACCCTCTCATCACTTGCTAAAACACAAAATACACCTTCACTCTGCCTTTCATGACTTTTGTCCACGTGCACAGGCTTCTGAATCCCTGGATGACGTAAGCCCAATCAACTTTGGAGATGACGTCCCATAAGCAGGTCACTGGGGCTAACACCAGTGGGGTCTGATTCAATATTGTAACAGAAATCTTGCCAGACAGACTTCCGCAAATGTGACTTTACAGTCTGTACAAGCACTGTCTGCCAGGCCGTTCAATGCTGGATGGTAGGGTGCGGTTTAAATGTGATCAATTCCAAATAAAGCACTTTCCTGACTTGCAACCAAACTCTCAAGAAAATTCTTTTATTCAAGTCCTACAAACGATGGTGGCAACGTTTCGGCCACTACACGAGTGGCCATCATCAGGCAATAACACAATGAACAAACTAAAGTTCAACAATATATACTCTCTTTAAGTCTAACTTCTAGCAGTTCACGTGTGAAGTCCCCTGGTACCTGTTCAGTTGCACAATTGCTTTCCAGTTAGCACTAAGGCTCATCCCAGAGTCTTTGTTCATAGCTGGTTTCCTCTTCTCAATATGCAGAGCCTCTTTCACCTTCCGCGAATGCGTGTCGCCTGCCCTGTCTATCACCGTTGCGCTTGCCCAATCAACTTTATGTCCACTATCCACTGCGTGTGACAGGTCAAAACGGCTGTTCCGAGTGTGGCGTCTGTTTTCCTCTATTCTCACCGCCATTGATCTCGTCTCCCCGATGTACTGTGCTTCGCACTCTCCACACGAAACCTTTAGTTTGTTCATTGTGTTATTGCCTGATGATGGCCACTGGTGTAGTGGCCGAAACGTTGCCACCATCGTTTGTAGGACTTGAATAAAAGAATTCCGTTAGCAACCATGAAATCTGGAAACTCTTTGCTTCTGAAGCATGGACTGTTGTCAATAACTAATGTTCCTGGCACTCCATGAGTGGAAAAAAGTTGCCTGAGAATCTGAATCGTAGCGCAAGACATCGAAGATGTAGTCAGAACAGTCTCGGTCTGTTTCAGGTGTGTGTCACTGACCACCAGCGGCAACAGTTTCTGCCTTGGGCCAGCATAGTCAGCGTGAATATGAGACTAGGTTTTCGTTGACCACATCCAGGATCTAGGAGCTGATTGAGCTGGACAGGGTGGCTCTCTTGGCAAGGCTCACAACACTGCACTGCCTTCTCAATCTGCGAGTCCAGATTAGGCCACCAAATGAAACTCCAGGCCAAAGCCTTCACTTGTGACACTCCCATGTGTCCTTCATGCAAATATACCAAGATCTTCTCCCTTGCAGGTGATGAAATAACCAAATTCTCCCTTGCAGGTGATGAAATAACCACACAATGGCCCCAGAGAATGCAATTCTCTTTCACCCATAGTTCACTTTTCCTTGAATAATATTACTTGAAATCTTCTTGTGTGCTCTCCTCTGGCCAGCCGTGGCAAATGTACTCCCGTACCTTATTCAGCACCGCATCCTCAGAAGTAGAAGAACCTATTTCTTCTGCTGTCACGGGGGCATCCTCTAGAGCTGAAAATACAAGCTTGACTTCTCAATGCAAAGAAAACGTTTCCGGTACCCTTTGCAATGGCAATGGCAAGCAGCTCAAACTATCTGCATGTCCAATGGCTTTCCCAGCCCGGAAACGCAAAGTATACGAGTAACCTGCGAGAAAAAGATTCCATTGTTAACTCCGACCTGAAGAATGAAGGGGAATTGGATTGCCCTTAAGAAGCAGTCCCAGCAAGGGCTTACCGTCGGTCGTGAGCGTGAACTGTCTTCCAAACAGATAGTCATGGAATTCCTCACACCAAAATCTAAGGCCAACCCGTCTTGATCAAGTTGTGAATTATTCCGTTCGGCTTTTGCTCAGAGAACGTGAAGCAAAACCAACTGACCTCTCATTCCCGTCGTCCAGAGCTTGTCACCGGACAGCTGCTCCCCCGTAAGGTGACGCATCACAGGAGACTACAAGTGATTTCCTCTGACAATTATGAGTCAGAACAGAATCAGCTCAAATTAATTCCTTACTCTCACTGAAGGTGTGTTGCTGCTGCTCTGTCAATTTAACGCTGTTGTCTCTGCTGCAATAATCGGTTCAAACGCTCCCAAATCGTGGCCAGATTGCTGATAAACTTCTGGTAACAGTTCAAAAGCCCAAAGTATAGATTCTCAGCTGTGTGCAATCTTCAGGCACTGGCCCGTCTTTGATCGCCTTCAGCTCCTCATCAGTATGATAGGTGCCGTCCTTATCTACCCACTAGCCATGTAGACAACCGATGGCTCGTAGAATCTGCACTTTGCCAGCTTCGCGGTCAGGCCTGCCTTCCTCGAGCGTCACAAAACAGCCTCCAAGTTGGACAGATTTTCTAAATCAGACCCTCCCATCACCAAAATATCATGGACACGAGCTAGGAAGCGTCGGACGCCCTGTAATGTGCTGTCAATGATTCTTTGAAACACAGCTGGTGCAGTAGACACTCCAAACAGAATATGTGTATAGCGTAAAGACCGAGAGGCATGGTGATGGTAGTGTACACCTTGGACTCATCATAAAGAGGAACTTGCGTGAAGGCCTGTTTCAAGTCGATCTTCATGAATCTGACTCTACCACTTAATGAGGTGAACGTCTTCAGCATTGGGGATTGGATACAGGTCGTCTTTGGTTGCACGGTTCACAGTAATCAAATAATCTCCGCAAAGACGGATGGAGCCGTCTTCCTTCACAATAGGAACAATCGGAGCGGCCCATTCTGGGTGTTTAACGCTCTCCAGGATGCCCTCCTTCTCCAGGCGGTGAATTTCCTCACAAACCTTCTCCCCGGAAGGGCGTAGGGCACCGGCCGGGCTTTGAAGAAAGACGGCTTAAGCTTGTCGTCCACCACGATCCTTGCCTTAGGACCAGTGTATTGACCAATTTCATCCGAAAAATACGTCTTCAAAATGCTTGAGCAAGTCCTGCGGTTTCTTCTCCGAGGCATCACCTAAGTGTTTGATTTCTCCACAGTCTAGGTTCACGTATTCTAGCCCGGAGTCACTGCCAGGCGACATAGGACCAGTTCCTGACACTACCACCAACAGAAGCCTTTCTTCAACACGCCTCCCCTGTACTGGGGCTCTTGCTTCCACCCCTTCCTTCACTTTGATCCTCTCGTTAGTGTAGGTGAGTAGGTAAACTGGCATTTCTCGAAGCGGAGGTTAATTGGTCCTGCTCCTCTGGCCATAAATTAGCATTATGTTTTCTCTGAGATGACCGACATGCTAGCTCCAGAGTCAACTTCCATCTCAGTGGCCTTCCCTTGCAAGACCACCGGTACCAAGATCGGCTTCAGTTTCGACCTCCTCCGTGTAGAAGAGGTTACCTTTTGCAGGTGCTGGAGCTCCACTCCCGACTCATCTTCACTCAACGGTTCGTCCTCAGATTCCTGCGTTATCACCAGAGCTCACTTCCGTGATGAACGATCACTGGCTCGACGCTCAACTAGCGTCTCCGTCTTCAAACCCTGGCTGCACTTCTGGCCTATATGTCCTTCTTTACCACATCTGTGGCAAAAATATTTTAGTAATCGACACTGGTGAGCGTCATGCCTGCTTGAAGCACAGCAGAACGGGGTAGAGCCGACGTCGATTTCGGAGCAGACGTCGATTTCGGGCTACTGCTCACCTTTCCCATCTTGAGAAGCCTTTTTCACTGACAAAGCCAACTCGATGGTCCTTTTCAAAATCAGCAGACCAGTTTCTGAAAGCAACCTCCTTGGAATCCGATTGTCGTTGATTTCGCACATCAACCGATTCCATATCGTGTTGTCAAGGGAAGACCCAAAGTTGCAGTACTCCAAAAAACAGTGAAGAGCAGCGATAAAATCCGCTATGGTTTCACTAGACTCTCTCTCTTCCGACTGTGGAATGCCGCACACTGCTGAACAAGGCTTTGGATTGATATGACTGGCTAAAGCTGCATCAAATCTTGAAGTAAACGGTCTTTTTACCACACACAGAAACAAGAAAGGCTTTCTTCTTGACGTCATCTGTTACTCTGTTTGCCACAACGTTCTGGTCCAACTGCTGTGTGTACAAAAATCCCACTCTTCTGTGCTGTTGTCAAATACGTCTGTGAACCTGACAAGTGGTCTAGACATCCTCGTCGCCACTGAAATAAAGTCCCGTGTCCCTCACCACACATTAGTGACGGTCTCTGACTTGAACGATGTCAATTGAACACAATCAGGACGACATTGAAAAGGCAACCACTTCACACGTCTAAATGTCGACACCAGCAGCCACACAAGTGATAAAAGACACATAACACCTACAACACAATTCTATATGAATTTTTGCCTTAAACACAAATCAACATGTCACAATATCACATGGTGCATGTGTGTGTGTGTGTGTGTGTGTGTGTGTGTGCGTGTGTGTGTGTGTGGTGTTAACGTTTTCTAGGCACCACCTTGAGACATCTGAGAAAACCCGATGTGTTTATATAACTCTGGGTTAGCGTTTTTGATGTACAGGGTTTCTAAAACACGAGGAACAGGAACGTTACAGGCGTAGCACACAATGGTAAACGTCCTCCGGTGTTCTGCTCTTTCTCTGACTTTTTCTCTCCTTCTCTCTCTCTCTATCTCTCTCTCTCTCTCTATCTCTCTCTCTCTCTCTCACTATTCCATCTAACATAGGTCTGGATGCAACAGCGTCCTTGGAGCTGTTGGAGGTCTTAAGTCGTGTGAAGAGGAGCCAGCGTCTAATCATTGTCACCATTCATCAGCCTCGTCCGGAGATCTTCTACATGTTCGACAAAATCGTTCTTCTTGCAGCAGGCCGAGTACGTCATAATTGCTACTTTTCGAGGCACATTTTAATTTTTTATTCTTGCCTCAATTGTGCTTGTGAAACTAAAAGTATCTGTCTGTAGATGAATGTATCTGTCTGTGATGAATGTATCTGTCTGTGATGAACGTATCCGTCTGTGATGAATGTATCTGTCTGTAGATGAATGTATCTGTCTGTGATGAATGCATCTGTCTGTAGATGAATGTATCTGTCTGTAGATGAACGTATCTGTCTGTAGATGAATGTATCTGTTTGTAGATGAATGTATCTGTCTGTAGATGAATGTATCTGTCTGTAGATGAATATATCTGTCTGTAGATGAATGTATTTGTCCGTAGATGAATGTGCAGGCTTGTGCTTGGTAGTAAGTAATCATGCATTACCTGTCAACAATTTTTTTATGTGGGCTTTGTGCGAGCTCTACTGAGCAGGCGAGCAGTTGTCAGATTGTTGGTCGACAGTGGCAGACCAGTATTCGTTTCTCGGATGTTCAATCTTATATAGACCACTTCATGTGTTTTGAAGACACAGCGAACTCAACTGTAAAAGGGAATGCTAAGAGGAGACACTCGAAAGAAGATCATGCTGCATCTAAATCGTTTCAGTGCTCTGCCGACCCGAGTTTGAGGAAAAGGATGGGAATAAGAGACAAGTTGCTGATTGGAGACAGAAGACTTCTGATCTCTGTCTTCAATCAAGTTGTCTTCCACCCTTGTCCTTTTCCCAATTTGATGCCTGGCAGAGCACCGAAGCAATTTCGAATAAATGAGATCCTATTTGTTGTTCCTCTTAAGTCTTAACATCCATTTTTTGCCTGTATCTTGTGGTTGATTGCAAGAAGACCATTCCCCAATCAGAACACTGAACACAAGACCATGACACATAACAGGGAGGGACATCTTTGCATCAGATACTAGCTCCTCTCCCACTCCTGAAGAAAAGGGGGCATTAGCTTCCCGAAAAAGCTGTCTTCCTCAACTTGTAAGATTACACAATGTTTACCTCAAAACTGGTTGATAAAAAGTTTGTTAAAATTGAAGGCCGAATTTGCTGAACTCGTAGACTTTATCACAAGCTCGTGTTGTTCACAGACCAAGGTCACTAATTGCAAGGCACCGCATTCGTTCCTCTTGTGTCCGAGCTGTGATGTTATTCCTTTTGTTCACCTACTTGTCTGAAGGTGTCATTTCTTGGACGACCGACCAATGCCCTTGACTTCATCTCCTCATCAGTTGCAGTAAAACGAACTGGCAGCACCAATGACTCTGACAACCCTGCGGACCGCATTCTGGACATGTTATGTATGGGCAATGCTCCATTGAAAGCCTCTGAACAGTACGACACCACTCTGCGACGTGACCAGAGTGCCTGCATCAACGCTGCAGTTGCTAAAAACAACCCACTGGGCGGATTGATTCAAAGAGCTCTCAAGGTCGATCTCAAGTCTACTACTCGAATCGGTGAAGGCAAGGGAGGGGGCATGTCTCCAGGAGTGAGGGAGAACAGGTAACTAGACCAAAAAGGTGGTGAGGGAAGCAAAGGAAATACAATTAGTAGTACACAGACTCCCGTTAGTATCTGAAGCTTTATTGGCGTCATTCGAGTAGAAGGGTCGGCACCCACTCACCTACGTGTACGGAATTAACTTGGTCTAGACATGCCTGCATGTACAGTTTTGAGGTGTTCTTGGTTGGTCATTGTGGATTCTGCTACCACCTGCATTTTGTTCAAATTTTCACCCAGAAGTTCACCTGATACACCCAACAAACTATATACTTTCTGAAAGCTTATACTCAATGGATTTTTTTTCAATTCTGAAGCACCAAAGATCACATGATCGAAGTTATGATGTCACAATACTAAATATAGCACGATGATGACGGAAGTCAGAAATTTGGATTCATCCCCACAGCCGTTTGCGCGATCCGCCTGAAATTTTCTCCGTGGATTCCTGTTTGTAAGCGACAAAAAAGTGTGTCTGGGATTTTTCGAATATGTATCCTAACGTCAGAAAAGTCGCACACAAGTTTCGAGGGGTGGCACTTGGCTTTGGCGAGCCATAATTGGATAACGAGGTCGAAATTGAAAAATGTGAGACACCCTTTTTCGCGCCACTTATGTAGAGCACACAGGCCAAAAATTGCCTCGATTTGTAAAGAGAGGGCTACAGTAATCCAAATTTCTGACTTCCGTCATTATCGTGCTAAATATAGTGTTGTGACGTCATGACTTCCATCACGAGACATGTGGCGCTTCAGAAGTTTAGAAAAATAATTTGTTGAGTATATGCATTCAGAAAATATGTAGTTTGTTCTGGGTGAAAATTTGGACAAAAATGCAAGTGGTAGCGACATCCACAACGACCATCCAGGACCACCTTAACTTAGTCTGGACATGCCTACATGTACGGTATTAACTTGGTCTGGTTATGCCCTTGAGATGCGTGTTGACATTTAGCGGCTCCATCCCAAGTGGTTTGTGTCGTGGCTTAGAAGAAACGAGGCGCAACTAAGCACCTGCACCTCGTTTCTTCTTGTCTTTGTTTCAAAGTTTGACTATTGTTACAACTGTTATGCTCTCTTCCCTCGCAGTGATCAGGACCAGGCGACGAGGAGCCAGCCGTCTGTTTTAAACCAGCTTCTGGCGTTGGAGATGCGACTGAGTCGACAGAAATGGAGATCGTCGGATGTTTTGTATGCTCCCATCGGGCTTGGCGTGGTCACAATCATCATGGGTATGCTGTAGGCTGAGGGGAATAAAGCTGAAATAATGTCAAGGCATTTGCAAAAGGAAGAGCCTGCTGAAGAAGTTCAGTCTTCAAGCCATCATTCACATAAAGCAAAATGCCAACTTTTTCATTTCATCTGTGTGAATTGCAAATTGGTGATAGACTTTTTGATTCTACCCTCATTTCAGATAACGTTTTAATCCATTGTTGAAAGGACAATTTTCCGAAGGCAATCCCAACCATAACAATAGACACTTTGGTAGGCACAAGGACGATTTTATGTTAGGCCACACGATTTGCTGTCAACAGCGTCATCAGTGGCAGTCAGGAATGGTGGTAAGGAACAGTAGGAAAATACGTTATTGTTGGGATTGCCTTCAGACAATTGTCTTCTCAATAACGGATGAAAACGTTAGTTGATCTGGGTGAAGTCAAGCTATCAAAGGTAGCCTTACCCCAGCTCAAACCCAGAAAACCTAAAGATACACCCTCCTTGAAAAGTGGGTTAGGGCAAACACACAGCAGCCATGCGACATTCTTTCGCTCTGTGTGTCCAAGCAAAGAACAGAAGGGGACGAAGGGAATTTTGGAAGAAATTTCGCCCATTGGGCTTCCTCAGTTCCAAATGAGGAAGGCCAA
>JAOWAR010172188.1:0-16654 GCA_028571005.1 Clathrina lutea | reverse complement strand
ATAGAATATACCCAGCTGAACTTATCCTTGAAAATGCCACACTAACACATAACAAAGCTGCTTATTTGGATCGTCTGGTTGTGATCAACGATGGTCAGTTGACTTTATCATTGTGTTGTTGGAGACAATTTTCCGTTTGCAATACAGAATTGCCCACACTTAGATGGTAACACTTCCCTGCATAACAACTTATGGTGTATATATCAGTCAACTGGTGTCGAAACCCACCACGAGACTATATTACCAGAACCCTTTTTCCTAGCATGCCAACTTAGACCAAACCACTCCACTCCAATCGCATGTCATGTAGACCGAGCAGAAAGAAAAAGAGCAGCCTCGTGGCACTCACACTTGCGTGGTAAGTGCCAAGATGTTGGTACTGACATGTAATAATGACAGGTAACCAAGGTAATCAATATGTAATTTTAGAAGCAGCTGATGTGGAACATGACACTCCCAAGACGAAGGTTCCGAGACAAATGAGAACGTGAAAAGCAAAAAAACAAATGGTGAAAGAGCAAAGGAGAGGGGAAAAACAGGAAGTTGACAGATCTGCAGAGAGATTCAGAGATAAGACTTAGACGTCAACGTTCTGAAGTCGTAGCATAGCTTGCTGCTCGGCAGCTCATGGAGGGCGCACATTAGGACCCGGCGTCAGTGCTTCTGTTTCTGCAGACTCAGGCTGTGGAGAATTGATGCTGTGATCGTGAAGTTCAATGGGGTACAGGTGGTTTAGTGGTCGAGTGAGGAGCCGTCTTGCGTTGGTTTCTACGGTGGCTGCATGCACTTGGTGGTCACCGCTGAGCCCCAGCTCCCTCAACCGGCCAAGCAGCCAGTGGGCACGAGGCTTGGAGTCATCGCGGATGAGAACAACGTCGCCAACAGCAGGAGCCACTGGTGCCTGACCATGGGTGTGGCCACCGCGATGATAGAGCATGCGTTCACGGAGAAGCAGCAGATAGTCCCGTTGCCATATTTCCCAGAAGTGTTGCAGGCTGATAGGGCTATCACTCCACAAAGAACGAAGTTCCTCAGCCGTTGACACTGTCGGTAGATATTCGGTATCGGCAAGAGACGCAGCATCAGGAATCGATTCAGTAGGGAGCGCAATCGGTGTGTGGTGTGAGCGCAGCAAGAAGTCAGCCAGTGTGAGACATGCGCATATATCGTCGTCCGTGTTGACTGCTGTCAATGGGCAGGAGTTGGTGGTGCACTCAATCTCAGTCAGCAACGTCTGGAATTCATGCAGGTGAAGCAGCTTACATCCAATAGTCTTGCGGAGAGGACGTTTGCAGAGACCCACCAGCCGTTCATACAATCCGCCTTTCCAAGGGGAGTGTGCTGTGATAAAGGTCCGTGAAATTCCCTTGTCAGCAGGAAATCGAGTAACACGAGCTTCCCATGACGCGTTGACAGCTCAGCGTGCCAGCTTGAAATGCGGGGCGTTGTCGCAAATGATGCGACCTGGACAGCCACGGCGAGCGACGAACCGCCGCAAACAGTTCAAAAACTGCTGCGAGGAGAGACCGCGAGCAAGTTCCAAATGAACCGCGCGAACCAATAAACAGGTAAGCAGTCAGATCCAGACCTTGACGGGACTGTCTCCATCCTTGACCAACAGTGGACCAAGGTAGTCAAGACCAGTGTGTTGGAAAGGTTGATGCTGAACCACACGTTCCTTTGGAAAGGGCAGCATAGGGGGCAGGTGAAATGCGACACCTTTTTATTTATGTTGTATCCCCATGAAACGTTCTTGTGGATTGGACGTTCGAAGAAGAATAGCAAACCGGTGGATTTACTAGAAAAAGACACAATCTATCTATTCAAGATAAAAGGAAAGAGAAGAAGAAGAAGAGGAAGAAGAAGAAGAAGAAGAAGAAGAAGAAGAAGAAGAAGACAAAGAAGACAAAGAAGACAAAGAAAAGGACTAAAGGACGAACGTCGACCCGTCCTGAGTCCCGTCCTGAGTCCCGTCCTGAGTCCCGTCCTGAGTCCCGTCCTGAGTCCCGTCCTGAGCCCCGTCCTGAGCCCCGTCCTGAGCCCCGTCCTGAGCCCCGTCCTGAGCCCCGTCCTGAGTCCCGTCCTGAGTCGCTCAGTTCCGCTGAGCCGTTTGTGTTCGACGATTGACACACGGCCAAGTCGCATTTCGTACTTGTACCACTCAACCGATGAGTAGTCTGAATTTATGGCTCCCCAAACCTCTCTATGGTCTAACATAAACCTTCACTCACCGGCAGCTGTTCCCGCAGCAAGGCATGTTGAGCCCCGGCAAGCTCATGACGGGGATGAGACTGTAAGGAGAGATGATATCCACCGCCCTAGCCTGCCTTGATCCAAGATCATCGCTGAAGGCCGCGCTTTATCTGCTCAGGCTTGCTTGGCAGGTACTGCTCTGTCTCCTCGGCTACGGGCATGTTCCGAAAGTTTTCTATTGCACTCGTCGCCCCCCCCATCCTGGTTGGACGCTGTGTTATCCAAATGCGAAGGGCTGCAAAGGCCGTTTGTTCTGACCTGGTGGGCCCCCGACGGTCACCTCCAGTCCCTCACCGCATACAGCTTGTTGCCGAGAAAAACAAGCTACCGTAGGGAGTACTTGGAAATGAGAAATGGCGAGCAAGTAATGGCAAGCAAGTAATGGCGAGCAAGTAATGGCGAGCGAGTAATGGCGAGCGAGAAATTGCGAGCGAGAAATGGCAAGCAAGTAATGCATGGCGAGCAAATAGCCTTCAATTGGTATATGGACAATGCTCGTTCTCTGCCCGAGGATGCTCTGTTGATGGTTCTTCTTCACTGCCTCACGGGCCATTCCACCCATGTCTGGCCAACGGTCGCCAAGGCTGGCCGTCGTGGCGTGCGCTGCGTTGCCCTGAACAAGCGAGGCCACGAGCTCGGCATTGACCGTTCTCTTTCCGGTTCTAAACCAAAGCTGGTCGCCTTCGCCGACACGGACGATCTACAAGAGGTGCTGACCGAGCTTCGCCGTCGCTTCCCTCACGCAGCTCTCGTATCTGTCGGCTATTCTGGGGATGCTGGAGAGCTGTGTAACAGTACATGAGCCCACGCAGTGGTGTCCGTCTTGCTGGCTACGCTATGACGCAGCTGTTTCAGAGCGGTTTGAGCTGGCCCAACGACTGGCTGTTGAACCAAGGTCAGAAGGGGATACTGAAGCGTCAGTGAGATGTTCTTGGGAAAGTGATAAACGTGGACAAAGCGCTACGTAGCCAGACCATCAACGAGTTCATTGAGTATTTTTACTGCCCGCTATACAGGTAAAAGCAGGATGAACACGAATACTGGTCCTTGAATAACCCCATGCAACTCATGGAAGAGCCGGTCGTACCCCTTTTATGCATCAACTGAACGGACGTCCCGGTCACCCCGGTCATCCCCTTCCATTTTTTCCATCGCCAGTCATTCCTCATGCCTGTACTGACTGAGGGAGGAGGGCATTGTGCTTTCTTGGAAGGCATCTTTCCCAAACATTGCGGCTTGCCGCCGGGCTTGTGACTTTGTAGAAGCTGTTACCACCAGATAGGATCGGAGAGTAAGGATGCTGGGCTTCCTGCCGGGCCTGTGACTTTGTAGAAGCTGTTACCTTCAGATAGGATTGGAGAGTAGGGATGATAGGCTTCCCGCCAGGCCTGTGACTTTGTAGAAGCTGTTACCGCCAGATAGGATTGGAGAGTAGGGATGCTGCCTTGCTTAGGCTATAACTTTTTCACTTTGATCAACGTGATTTTTGAAATGGCTCTCGCTGATGAGGCGGTCCCTGTGCAGGCCTTGAATCTTTGTTGAGTTTCCATGACGACAGTTTGATAGAAATGGTCTGCTGACGGACTTGATTAACAGTCAGAAAAGGTTTTTATCTAAAACCGGCAAGATCCTTTTATTGCTTTGGCTGAAATTTGCAGACAAGTTTTGTGAAGACGCTGCTGGTAAGTCACTACTTTAGATTGGTTTGGTTGAGTTGGTTTGGACTCAATGGGTGCCTTGGCAGACCTCATATTTTCATTCCGTGCCTTGTTTTGCTGTCAGGGCCGTAATATATCCCGAAATCATCGCTAACATGTTCCGGTATCATTGCTAATATATCCCGGCATCATCGCTAGCATATCCCAGTACCATTGCTAATATACCCCGGGATCATCGCTAACATATTCCGGTATCGCTGCTAATATATCCCGTTGTCATTGTTAATATAATCCAAAATCATATTATATTAATCTAATTTAATCCGATATCATTGCTAATATGGTCCGACATCATTAATTGCTAATATATCCCGACGTCATTGATAATATATCCTGGTATCATTATTTATATATCCTGGCGTCATTGCTAATAAATACTGGCATCATTGTTAATTTCTCCTGGTATCATAGCTAATATATCCCGGTATCCTTGCTAATATATCCCGGTATCATTGCTAATACATGTATATCCCAGCATCATTGCTAATATATCATGTATTGCTCCTAAAGTATCCTACCATCATTGCTAAGATATCCCGGCATCATCGCTAATATATCTCGGTATCATTGCTAATATATCCTGATATCATTGCTAATATATCCCGGTATGATTGCGAATATATCCCGGTATCATGACTAATACATCCCGGCATCATTGCTAATATATCCCGGTAGCATTTCTAAGGAATATATCCCGGCATTATTGCTATTATTATCCTGGTATGATTGCTAATATATCCCAGTATCATTGCTAATATATCCCGGTATCATTGCTGATATATCCCAGTATCATTGCTTATATATCCCGGTATAATTGCTAATATATCCCGGTGTCATTGCTAATATATCCTGGTATCATTGCTGATATATCCTGGTATCATTGCTGATATATCCTGGTATCATTGCTAATATATTCTGGTATCATTGCTAATATATCCCAATATCATTGCTTGTATATCCCGGTATAATTACTAATATATCCCGGTATCATTGCTAATATATCCCGGTATCATTGCTAATATATCCCGGCATCATTCCTAACATATCCTGGTATCATTGCTAATATATCCTGGTATCTTTGCTAATATATGTATATCCCGGTATCATTGCTAATATATCCCCGTATCATTGCTAATATATCCCGGTATCATTACTAATATATCCCACCATCATTGCTAATATATCTTGGTATCATTGCTAATATATCCCGGTATCATTGCTAATATATCCCGGTGTCATTGCTAATATATCCCCGTATCATTGCTAATATATCCCGGTATCATTGCTAATATATCTTGGTATCATTGCTAATATATCTCGGTATCATTGCTAATATATCCCGGTGTCATTGCTGATATATCCCGGCTTCATTGCTAATATACCCCGACTTCATTGCTAATATGTAACGGTATCATTGCCAAACGATCCTGGTATCATTGCTAATATATCTTAACATCATTGCTAATGTATCCAGGTATTGTTGCTAATATATCCTCGTTTCATTGCTAATATATCGGTATCGATATCATTGCTTATATATCCTGGTATCATTGCTAATTTATCGCAGAATCATTGCTAACATATCCTGGTATCTTTGCTAATGCATCCCCATATCACTTCTCAGAGATCCTATAGTATGACTGCTGATATATCCTGATATCATATTGCTAATGTATCCTCGGTATCATTGCGAATATAACCTGGTATCATTGCTAATATATCCTGGTTTCATTGCTAATATATCCCGGTATCATTGCCAATATATTATGGTATCATTGCTGATATATAATGGTATCATTGCTAATACATGTTTATCTCCGTCTCATTGCTAATAAATCATGGTATAATTGTTAAGATTTCCTGGGTTCATTGCTAATATATCCCAGTATCATTGTTAATATATCCTGGTATCATTGCTAATATATCCTGGTATCCTTTCCAATATATCCTGGTAGCATAGCTAATATAACCCTGGTATTTTTCTAAGACTAGTATCCTGGGTTCTTTGCTAATATATCCCGGTATCATTGTTAATATATCCCGGCTTCATTGCTACTATTCCCTGGTAATATCATTGCTAATATAGCATGGTCTCATTGCTAATTTATCCTGGTATCATTACTAAGATATCCTTGGTTTATTACTAATATATCCTGGTATCATTGCCACTTTTTCCCGGTATCATTGCTAATATATCCCGGTATCATTGCTAATATATGCCAGCATCATTGCTATTATATCCCGGTGTCATTGCTAATATATCCCGGTATCATTGCTTATATATCCCGGTATCATTGCTTATATATCCCGGTATACCTGTTTGACTAATCTAAAGCGCTACCTAAAAGGGTCAAAGTCAGGTGGGACCTCCTAAATTGTTGTTGACATAAGTCCGGTTTGTGAAGGCTGACGTAGATAACTTCCAGCAACTTCAGTTGTCGGCGCGATCTAGCGCGGCGCAGAACCGAGAAGTGGCTATCATGGTACTGCTCTCTGCACGTGGTGTTGGCCGCCAGGTGTCGTTGAATGGCCGAGGTGTTAGCCTCCAGGGCAGGGACAAGCATTATTGCAGAGTTGCTGGTCTTGTTGACTCCCCCTTCATATCTTTCTTTTGGGAGTGCCTCCTGCTTTAACGCCAGCCTTGCGCTGTGCCTGGGTTTTGCTGGGAGAGCACTCTGACCCTGCATAATGGCCTGATTGTTATCCTGGGAGATACCACCCTTCTAGGCGGGTGTCTGCTTCTTTGGGCGCCCAAGTTTTGGCCGGTCAGCTTGATCTTCCTGCGTCAGTACAGATCTAGGCACATGTTGTTTAATCCGATCCTGTAGACGCTGTGATGTCATTCCCACATAAAGAAAAGTACTTCGCAACAGACTCAATGTGACTATCTAAATGAGTGTTCTTCAGGCTTCAACATGTTCTATTTTCCGGGCGATAATAACAATAATAATAATTCAGGAGAAAGTTCCCAGCTCACCAGTCATTAGACACCGATTGAACTAGACGTTTCGTCAGACATGCCTCTGACTTCATCAGTCGTAAACTAGGAGCACAAAAGACTGGGACACAGTTATAACACTGAACTACCACCTACGTAGCGAGTCCTCATTGGCTGAACATGCACAGACGCCCTAGCAGCAAAGTCATGGTGACACCAAAGCAACTAAAGCCTATTTGTTGTTGCTATGGTGTCACCATGACTTTGTTGCTAGGGCATCTGTGCATGTACTCATCCAATGAGGACTCGCTACGTAGGCGGTAGTTCAGTGTTATAACTGTGTCCCAGTCTTTTGTGCCCCTAGTTTACAACTGATGAAGTCAGAGGCATGTCTGACGAAGCGTCTTGTTCAATCTGTGTCTTATGACTGGTGAGCTGGGAACTTTCTCCTGAATCATGTGCACCCAGTCTGGATCCCTCAAATCCTATCTTAATAATAATAATGTTTCTGACAATGACGCAACATTCCGGTCCTGAATGTTGGACTTTCTTCAGGCAAAAATAAAATGTGGCGCAGCAGGAACTCTGGACTGGATAATAATTATAGGTCTGGGGAAGTCGGACATATGCAAATATATGAAGAGGGGCGAGAGGCGTGAGAATGTGATGGATTTGGCGCTAGCTACATGGAGCGGGCTAACTTGCTCCACGAGATCAACCCTCAGACCTTATCTCAGTTAAGTGTGGCAAGACCTAGTGTAGCAAGTCTCAGGATGGAAACGTCGCGTTGTGGAAAAACACAGCTGGTGTAATGGGAACTAAATCGGGAACAATAACTATGATTATAGGCGGTGAGAGCACCACGAGTTTACTCTGGTCATAATCGCCTCGTAACGCAAAGATCATAGACGACCTCTACACGGAAACCCGGGACGAGTTTAGCCTCCTTGCCATTGAATCACGGCGAGGACAGACATTGCAGTTTCACCACAACTCACCTCGTGCTCCAGCTGGAACGGAACGTATCTTGTGTGTGCAAATCTCTAGTTCGTTCTGCTCTTCCCTCCCAGGAGCGTCGATTTTCTAAATGGAGGGCGTGCCGGAACACTATGCCTGGCTCAAGTGCATTCAGGCTTGCCCGCCACCGTGTCTCTATCTCTCCCTGCGAACGTACTCGATCACGACGTTGGATCTTGGTGCAGCGTCAGAGAGTGGGCGAAGCGCTGGGGAATGATATTTAACCTGGACAAGACTGAGCACCTGTCTATTCACCGTGGGAAGTGTAATGATGCAAGCAGAATTTGCATGGATGGTTTACCCATCCCCAGAGTGAAGGTCTACAAGCATCTTGGATTGCTCCTGAATGAGTCGTTGATGTGGAATGATCATATTTACGCCACATTGACAAAATGTGCCCAAGGGATTAGTATCCTCCGGCAAAAGAGAGGCAAAGTTTACCGATCAGTTTTTTCGCAAAATCTTCGTTGGTGGCATCCAACCAGTCTGATAGAATATGCTTCTGCACTATGGAGTGGAGGTCTGACAGCAAAATTGACAGGCTTACTAGAGTGAGTCACTGGCATGGTGTGACGCTTCCACCTCTGAATAACGGAATTGATTACCACTCAGTCCTCCTGTTGAACAAGATATGGACAAATGTTGCACCATCCTATCTCCAAATTTTGTTGCCTTGTCTTCCATGATATCTTCTAGATCTTGGTTAGGGTTTCAGACATTTAACTTATCCTGTCTTTTTAGTTCATAAAACACCTACTCCATCTAGCTTTCTCCCCAGAGCTATCAATCTGTGGAACGCCCTCCCAAGGAATGTGCAGATGTCAAAAACATTGAACACATTTCAGCTAAGTTTACGACTCCATCTAAAGCTATAGTTATGCTCGATCCAATCAGTCTGTCTAGCTTCATATTTCAGCTTAATTATCACCTATTATATCATGCTTTCAGAATGTTGTATACATTCAACTCAGTACTTACCTCAAACGTTTTTTTTTACCCTTAAATCCCTCTTTCAGAATGGTTTTAACTTTCAATAAATTACAGCAGACCAATAAAACCATCCTTCCTTTTTGGAGAATGATGGAGTATGATATAAGTACATTAAATCCCTCGCCGTCGGATTTATCGGCTTCGTTAAATCACTCGGTTTAAAAGCCTCGGCCTTTGGCCTCGGTTTTTCAGACCTCGTGATTTAACGGCCGATAAATCCTCGGGCTCGGGATTTAATGTATACTTGTCAAAATTTCTGTCTATCATCATTATCATAACAGTTGATTTTATTACCTTTCCCATTTTTTAAACTACTTCATTTGTTTTGCTTATTGATTGATTGTGAATTTTTCTGGAGAGTAGTTTGACTAGCATGTTCTCTGCTTCTCTACAATCGCGGATTCATTCATGAATCTGAGTCTGACTTATCCATTCTATCTCATTTGCATATGCATATGCAGAGCTGAGAGGAACTCTGTGAACTGCCCTTCGATTCGGTCTTTTTGCCGGATGCTGTCCGTACACTCATCGTACATAATATTCTGTTCACAGAGGGAAAATTGAAAGCCTAGAGCAGAGAAAAATGTGGATTTTTGCCTTGAAATGAGGGAAAAACTAGAGAGGGTGCCCGGATATTCACGGCCGATAGACGAGCTGAGCACTGCACGAGCGTCCTTGCTCCTGGACCTTTTCTTTTTTTTTTTATTCATTCTAATGTCGCAGAACCACGTGGAATGTTTTGACAAACGACTAGATATAGAATATCTTACCTTTACACACTTTTTTGACCGTTGTCTCCAAACAAAAATGATCGGCGTTTGCCGACACGGTCTCCGGCCCATGCACCCCGGCTGGCAGTGCGGACGGCCATACCCAACGCACATTTGAAATGACTGCATTTGCCGCCACGATTTCGGTCGATGCACCACGTACTAGCATTCCCTGTCTAGCTTGGATTTCTAACGTTTGCAGCAGCAAGTGACAGCGCGGAACCCGAACCTGACAGGCCAAGACAGTGACGGTCATTATTGTCGAACAATTGTTTTAACGTCCAGCGAGATCGAACTTTTCCTTTACTTCTCCTTCGTTTATGGCATTTCCCTCTTGTACTATTTTAGGTTTTCGGAGAGCTTTGTCGTGCAGCGGGCAGCGCTTCGAACGCGCTTCTCAGGGAAACTCGTTAAACTTGTCGGTTATAGACTAAGGCAAAGACCTGCCGAGAAAGAAAGTCGGTGTAGAGAAGACGATTGTCCGGACAGAGCCACGACAGTTATGGAGCACTAGCCAGCTATATATAAGCGACGGGACATAATACACGTGGACTGGCAATTGCTGACGTCGTGGAAGCATTCACCAGGACATGGAATAATGTACAGTAGTGGGAGCTATGACATTCCCATTAGAGAAACACTCAAAGTGAGACAGACTGCTTTCAGAAACAAATGCCAAGGCGTTTGGGCGTTCAACGCAATCGTCAGTTTGAAGACCAGAAGTCACTTCTAATCGCCGTCACGTCTACCAGCAAATGGCCATCGTCTTTTGGGTGCACGTTCTTTTCTCTTTGGATTTGTAGAATTTGCAATTCAGACATGAAGAAGCCGGATAAACGATCTTGAGCGGCGCCTTTCACCTAGAGCTTGACTGTGGATGCCACAACATCCCGCGGCTGGAGAGAGGAGAATGCTTCTCAGCAGCATGCTTAACACGGCCAGTATCTGCCACACACGGTCCTTTACAGCTGAGAATGTGGCGAAGCACGTCATGCCTTATTTTCACTTCGAATGTGACCCCAGAAATATAAAGCTCCGTAGGATCAGTAGTCCAGACTATAGGTCTATTCAGCCTCGTGATCATCAGCTGGTTACCCGTGTGCGCGAAGAGCCAGTGTGACTCTGATGCTACAATGCTAAACCATGCTACCACGTTATTAGATCTGGCTTAGATATCCTTATAGCTATACTATGCCTATGGGTCTATACTAACCGTTTACTGAGTAGTGCATGTGATGGCGTGATACATACCAGCACCATGCAGTATCCATGCCTAGGTACAATGAGCATGAGAGGAACAGTCATGACTATCAATTCACAGATGCAGGAAGCTGGGCAGGTGCTTGCAGTGAGTTTTCAGGCACAGGAAAAGGTCTTCATGTCTTGGTTATAACTGATACCATGATCCCATGTGGCGCTGCTTGTCCACCACCTTCAGCAGATGTCGTCGCTTCGGAGTGCACCCACAAGGTGGAATGCCTGCTTTGAGTTTCAGTGCTTGTAGACGGTGGGCCATTTTGATTCTTGTTGTTGCGACCGGGGACTTTATCCGTCGCCAATGTCTCATCCCGATGCTGATTGAACCTTTTGGACTGTCCTCCCTGATGCAGACCATGTTGCTCTGTCTCGTGTCTGCGGGCATTCCACCGCATGGAAAAGCTTCTTCCGCACACAGAGCAATGGAAGGGCTTGTCTCCAGTGTGCGATCTCAAGTGGCGGACCAGTTCGGATTTTGCCATAAACGACTTCGTGCAGATCTTGCACCGTAATGGTCGCTCGCCACTGTGACCACGCCTGTGCTTGTTCCAGTTGGATTGGTCACTGAAGCGGCGGCCGCACACCTCACAGACCATAAGCTTTTCGCCAGTGTGGAGCCGCCGGTGTGTCGCCAGTATGCTGGACTGTGTGAACCGTTGTCCGCAGAATTCGCAACTGTAAGGCCTCTCGCCAGTGCGAATGCGGTAGTGCTTTCGCAGCGTTGATTTCAGGCGGAAGCGGCTTGAGCAAACGTCGCAAGCGTAGAGCATCTCGTTGTTGTGCATGTGCATGTGCTTGACTAGCATACTTTTGACCGAGAAGGACTCACCGCACATCTCACACGGGACGACTACTGGGATGGTTTCCTTAAATGCATGCTTGTGGCATTCGTTGTGCTTTGCTTTTGGGTCATGGCTACGTTGGTGCAGCATAAAAGCTTGCTCATCCTTGTAGACCTTGCCGCAGACCAGGCAGAAGAATTCTTCTGTGGTGAGGCCGTTTCCAAGCCCGGGAAGACGAGTGATGTTAGCATCCGGGGCTCCGTCTTCATAAAAGGTTGGCGATGCTTCGAACTCATGATCAGATCGTGTCAGTGAAAGGCCTTCCTGGCTTGTGTTTGTTGCCCCTCGCTTCATGTTGATACATCCTGTATTGCCGCTGCCTGGAGGTGTTGTTTCTTTCTCCGGTCTTGGTGAAGACAACAACGGGACAGGTCTTGGTACGAGGTCCTTATTGTCATGCAGCTGTGGTGTGGGGCATGTGAGGGGGCTGTTTGACACTGGCGGCCTTCTTACCAAAGCTGGTGTTGTGGAAGCCACACCCCATTTTTTACTCAGTGGTGACGTCACAGGCGATGAAAAGCCTTCAGAAAGAGTCTGGTGGCTTGTATTGAGGCTGTCCATAGGTTGGTTCTCCCCTGCGGATGAAGCCACGGAGGGCCAGTGAAGGTCGATTCCGAGGTTAGTGATAGATGTGACGTGGTGGTGTCCAAGAGAGGTTTGTCTGGCAAGCCCAGGGCTCGGAGTAAGGTTGTCCACTGTGGTTTGAGAATAAAATCCTCCTGTAGAAAGAACATGGAAGTATTTCTTAAACCACGGAGGCACAAAAACATGAGAACACCCACACACAGTCCACACCCTGTTGCAAAGAAAGTCTCTCTAGCAGTTCTTTCAGGAACAGTGCATGAAAATTCTGAACTTCTAGCCAAAACGGTACATACCAGTGCTGAAAGTCTAGTCAGAACAGTACATGACAGTGGAGAGTCTAGCTGGAAAAGTGCTTGACAGTCCCAAAACTCAAGCCAGAACAGTACAAGACTGTGCTAAAAGTATAGCCAGGACAGCACACCAGGGAGTGCTGAACGTCTAGCTGAACAGTACATGACAGTGCTAAAAGTCTTGCTTAACAATCCATGACACTCCTGAACATCCTGCTGGAAAAGTGCTTAACAAGGCTAAATGTCTGTCCAGAATACTCCATGACAGTCTTAAAGGTCTAGCGAGAGAAGCACATGACAATCCTGAAAGTCTAGTCAGAACAGACATGAAAGTGTTGAAAGTCTAGCTAGAAGAGTGCATGACAGTGCTGAAAGTATACCCAGAACAGTACAAAACATTGCAGTATTTAAAGTCTCGCTGAACAGTACTTAACAGTGCTGAAAATCTAGTGAGAACAGCACATGACAGTGCTGAAAGTCTAGTGGGAGCAGTACATGACAGTGCTGAAAATCTAATGAGAACAGTACATGACAGTGCTGAAAAACTAGTGGGAGCAGTACATGACAGTGCTGAAAGTCTAGTGAGAATAGCACATGACAGTGCTGAAAGTCCCTCACAGTACATAACAGTGCTGAAAGTCTAGTGAGAACAGTACATGACAGTGCTGAAAATCTAATGAGAACAGTACATGACAGTGCTGAAAGTCTAGTGGGAGCAGTACATGACAGTGCTGAAAGTCTAGCTGAACAGTACTTAACAGTGCTGAAAATCTAGTGAGAACAGCACATGACAGTGCTGAAAATCTATTTTGAAAATCCTAAAGTGAAAGTACTAAATCCCTGCAAAAAAAGCAGGTCATTCCCGCTTCCAGTGGATATTCCAGAGAGCGTGCATCCGCTTGCCGTACACTATTTTACATTTCGGCAATTGGACAGCCATCTGTCACCCGCAATTGTTACTTTACGTCATGGATAGAATCATGAGCATTAAGTGCGGCTCGACTTTAACTCAGCACCGCCCCTGGTCAGCCTGATGAATGTGCACCGCACCTGTTCTTCACGATGATCTAGCTCTTGCTTGCATGCATACAACTTGAAATTTGAATTCTTGCTTGTATATGCGGGATACATGTGAGGTAAAGATTCGCCGATCACCTGCAAATCCCTTGCCTAATGCTGGGTACAGCTGCCTGTCCGGTGCACTTGTCCAGTCACGATTACGCCCTTGACAGATTTGGCGCATGGAAGCTTTAAGAGGTCAAGCATGGTTGTCGCAGAAGCCCAGCATTAACATCATGTGGCGTACCCTGTTACAGAAGTTTGCGGTACAGTGATTACGATGAGCCGAAGTCACGATAAATTTCCTCTCGCGAAAGCTGTGAAACACCCTGGTGGGATTGAGCTCAGTGGCACTCAGCGCGTTTAAGAATATGCGATCAGCATGAGCCCTCTAGCCTACAAATGCGGTATGCGCGAAAGGCGATTGTAAGTCTGATAGATGTGCGGTACGATGTGCCCTAAACACGTGAGGCATGCACTTGAACTTTTGCCCAGCTCCCAAAGACATCTGAGAGGTCTCTAACAGAGGCGTTTTGGGGGAAGTCCCGAAAAGTATATCTGCAGTCGAAACATCTTCTTTGCACGTGTGCGACTGTTGAGGCCACCCTAGCGACTTGAAGCATCTCTTTCGATCGTCTTAGTTTCTTCTCCGTTTTAAGGAATTTAGACTTCAGGAACAAAAGCTTAAGGAGGTAATCCCTAAATCCTGGGTGGCGTAGGGTGAAATGTGCCACAACTTGATCGCCTCCAAAGACAGTATACAACCTTCACTTCAACGTGTTGTCATCCCAGCACCGGCAGCTGAATAATGTGGAGGAAGAAGAGAGGGGAAACGGAAAGAAAAGGAGGCAGCCCAACAATTTTTGTTTAGTACAGATGGGGAAGAGAGAACATGACATCAGTTGAAGACACAGATTTTAAACATTGCAAGGTGAAACGACCCGACAGGTCTAGCCTGAACTCAAGCTTTAGTTAACAGCCCGTTGTGGGATGTGACGTCGAGACGCGCAATGGGGTCGTGATCGCTTTGCGGGCATCACAATATTAGCCGGGAGATATCGCATTGAAACCTGGTCCATTCTAGAGTCTCGCATTTCGCCGTCAGACTATGGCTTCCTTCCCTGTCTGGCGGCTGCATGCAGACCGTTGTTGACCGATGGAAGGCGAGTACGCAACGCAGTGAAGGGAAAAACAAGGAGCGTAGGCTCCTGGAGCCGTCTCAGAGCGATACCACAGGTCTGAAGGTCCGGTACTGCTCAAACTCCCCGCCCGCAGCCTTGATCTCACATTCTGCACAGATGACTCCTTCTACGGTCCGGTGTGAGCCCGAATGAGTAGTTTCGAGCATGGAGAAGGCAGCTTTGCCGTTTGGAGCGAGCCCTACACATATGGGAAAAAGCGGACATAACTTCTGAAAGTAGGTTTCGTTCGTGCGGTAAGCCGAGCCGAGTTTGTTCGCCCGCGTGACCCGCGCCGTCACCGGTCCGGTCGGGCCGGCTGGCTTGATCCTGTGATGCAGGTAGGCCGCGCCTGGACCGCCTGGCCGCGCCTGGCCCGCCGAGCTGCCGGAGAGCCTGCAGCTGTCCGGTCCGGTGTCATCACTGCACCAAGCAATGATCTTGATGATGAAGCGCGATATCCGTACGTTGTTGATCAACATCAGATCTGACTGTGGCCACGGTTAGAAAAAGAACTATATTGGGACGGACCACGGAATGGCTGTCGTGCTCGTCTTTGATTTAGGCCAAGGGTGGGTGGCTCCGGGGAAACCGGCCCCGATTTTTTTTGGCTTCAATGGGAAGCAGAGTGAAATAGTAACACGTGTTGATCTAGGAAACTTTATCAAACGGCTAACAAGCCAAAAACTGGAACAACTTTTGCGAACGGGAGCTGGGGCGTCCCGCGGCGCTCCTCATGCAGCCGTATATAAACGTTGGACGTGATACGCAGCTCTTCACTGGGCGCCGGCCACAGGCGTCTGGCGATGTTCATGGCTCTTTTCTCAGCTTCTTCCCGAAGGTTACTTACCGAATCGCCTTAACATCTAGCCCTCGCTCTTGTCGTCCGATTTCCTTCGGGTCTGTTTTATTCTCTTCCTTAGGACAATGGCTACAAAGTGTTACTACAGAATTTTGATATTCATCCTAGGAAAACAGTGGCGGTCTTTCAAAGACAGGGTAGTGGTTGAAAACGTCGATTTTTAGTTAAGCGCATGTTCTGGTTTGAAATCTCACAATCTGTAGTACCTCTTTGTACCTCTGGGTATATAGACTGATTCTAGAAAATTTGAACGTAATACATCAAAAGACCCAGGCTCTAGACCTTTACGGGGAGAAGGCCGTTTATTCCAGTTTTTGACCTCTCATTTCACACGGCAGTTCCTGCAGCAGGGAGAAAAGGTGTGATCACACTTGCAACTTATGGGGCATCAGAAGCTAGACTCAAATATCAGCCTGAACACCTCCATGCGGAGATAGGCGAACCCCCCACCGCTGGCCTTAAAAAGAAGCAGAAGAAAGGAAAACTTGTTTTTGGAAGAGAAAAGGATACACCTTTCGCCTGGCCGCGCCCTGACAGCTTGTACGTCTTTCGCGGCCGGCCAGGAGCATTCTCCAGATTTTTGCGCCCAACTGGCTTTCTCGGAGATCTCTGTCTTCCGTGTTTGGCGATAGAACGCGGAGGTAAATCCTTCTAAAGCGTATGCTCTCCATGTGATTTTGGACGCGTCCATTCATGTAAATAGCTCTTCGCAGACTAGTGGTACGAAAAATCGAAACATGACCGGCTGCCTTCTTGAGTGCCAGGCACACACACACACACACACACACACACACACACACACACACACACACACACACACACACTTGAAGTACGGAGGACTCCGGAAACTGAGAAAGGCTTTATCCGCCCTAGCTGTTCAAGCCCCCCCCCACCC
>JAOWAR010172077.1:0-14981 GCA_028571005.1 Clathrina lutea | reverse complement strand
CTCTCTTCGTAATTATAGTCAGTTCACTAACCGACACCACTCTCTTCGTAATTATAGTCAGTTCACTCACCGACACCACTCTCTTCGAAATTATGGTCAGTCCACTTACCGATACCCCTCTCTTCGTAATTACAGTCGTCCACTCAACGACACCCCTCTCTTCGAAATTACAGTCAGTTCACTTACCGACACCACTGTCTTCGAAGTTATAGTCAGCTCACTCAGCAACACCACTCTCTTCGAAATTATATTCAGTTCACTCACCGACACCTCTCTCTTCGAAATTATAGTCAGTTTACTCACCGACACCACTCTCTTCGAAATTATAGTCAGTTCACTTACCGACACCATTCTCTTCGAAATTATAGTCAGTTCACTTACCGACACCCCTCTCTTCGAAATTATAGTCAGTTCACTCACCAACACCTCTCTCTTCGAAATTATAGTCAGTTCACTTACTGACACCCCTCTCTTCGAAATTATAGTCAGTTCACTTACCGACACCGCTCTCTTCGAAATTATAGTCAGTTCACTTACCGACACCTCTCTCTTCGAAATTATAGTCAGTTTACTCACCGACACCCCTCTCTTCGAAATTATAGTCAGTTCACTTACCGACACCACTCTCTTCAAAATTATAGTCAGTTCACTTACCGACACCCTTCTTTTCGAAATTAGAGTCAGTTTACTCACCGACACCACTCTCTTTGAAATTATAGTCAGTTCACTTACTGACACCATTCTCTTCGAAATTATAGTCAGTTCACTTACCGACACCACTCTCTTCGAAATTATAGTCAGTCCACTCACCAACATCACTCTCTTCGAAATTATAGTCAGTTCACTTACTGACACCCCTCTCTTCGTAATTATAGTCAGTTCACTTACTGACACCATTCTCTTAAAAATTACAGTCAGTTCACTAACCAACACCACTCTCTTCGAAATTACAGTCAGCTCACTCACCGACACCACTCTCTTCGAAATTATAGTCAGTTCACTTACCGACACCACTCTCTTCGTAATTATAGTCAGTTCACTAACCGACACCACTCTCTTCGTAATTATAGTCAGTTCACTCACCGACACCTCTCTCTTCGAAATTATAGTCAGTTCACCCACCGACACCCCTCTCTTCGTAATTATAGTCAGTTCACTCACCGACACCACTCTCTTCGAAACTATAGTCAGTTCACTTACTGACACTACTCTCTTCGAAATTATAGTCAGTTCACTCACCGACACCACTCTCTTCCAGAGAGCGGCCCGGCTGTAAGATCCAATCGTCATGGTCAAGATTGATGACCGGATTGTTTGTCTGTGCAAACAAAAAGAATAAGACAAAACTGAAAAATTGTAAAGAAACACATCTTGGTGAGTATGTCTGTGATGGCGGTGATGAAAGTGACCTCGATCAGAACCTCCATCATGTCACAAATCACACAGAAGTGAAGATAACAAAATGGAAAATGCTCAATCCCCCTTTCAATTTCCCACCATTCAGTTCTAGTAAGAATCACGCTTTCTGTTTTCTACATAATCTTTCCTTAAGGTAGCACGGGCATCTCCCAAATATGGTATGAAAAGTTTGCGCCCCGGGCATCGCATGCGCTGCACTGGCTCTACACGTTGCATACGTTGCTACGGTCGAAATAAAATGGCGCAGCCGCGGCAAACTGAAATCGATATCGAAGCTTCCCTTGTTCCTTTGCTCTACTTCCATGAAGACTTGGTTCTTTTGCAGTCCTTTGTTGTCCGATCCGAAGTGGTCTCGTATCGTGGATGGCTTCAAGTTCAAGTTCAAGGCGGCAAAGGTTGAGTTGTAACTTGTAAGCGTCGTCACCCGCTTGCGACGAAGGGGCTGTGAATCGGGCCAAAGCTGTCCTTGGTGCTCGAAAGCTCCGACTTTGCGCAAGAGCCGCAACTTCACGTTGGCCAACAACTTCCGAAGTCGTATCCAGACGTAGGATTGTAGAGCCAGCTCTCTTGGCGGAGCGCCTGGAATGTGGTTGTGAAGCGTGCAAGAAACCGCTGAAATTAGCAAGTTGTGTCGAGGAGAGGCGCAGTGGTCTTGCGAGTGTGCTGACTATCCGCTGCGACTGTGGATATGTTACGACTGTTTCAACCAGTAAGTCCCACCGCGGCTCTGGGTCATCTGTTGTCCTTGATGTCAACACCAAGGCTGCTTTGGGAATGATCAACTCGGGAATTTGTCCTAGCCAAGTGAACGGGTTACTGTCTGGGCTAAATGTTGCCAAGTCCTCTAACTACTCTATCTCTCCCTCTCTCTCATCTCTCTCTCTTTCTCTCTCTCTCTCTCTCTCCCCCCCTCTCTCTAATATCTACGAGCCACGTTCAGATGACAGGCTGGTAGAAGATTATGCGTGCCTTCAAAGTTTGAACATCAGCGAGGCAGTTTCAGACTGATAAAGTTTAAATCCGAAGCTAAAATTATCACGGGAGGTTCTTGATAATGTGCAAGAAGCATTGAGCTGTGCTTTTCAGACGTTTCAGCCTAATATATCATTTGATTGAATGCACAAATGAAGCAAGTTCTCAGACAGTAAACAATGGTAATCCACCAGAAAAACATCATCAGCCGCCACCATTGACGATGATTCACCTGCTTGAATGGGGCCCATTTCACCTGTTAAGCCCCTGTTTTTTGCGTTTGTATCACCAAAGTAAGAGTCCACCTGCTTGAAAACTAACTGAAATCAAAAATTAAACTAGCCATTTTGCCAGCTCACCGATTTTTCTCAGAAAATACCCTCAATCCGTACACTCACTGCCACTGCTTTAGTGACTGTCTATTGCGGTCTGGTGGATGATAAACCATGTATAAGAACTGAGGTGCCGAACTGTTTTTAGCGCTAACATTAAAAAACAACAAAGGCCTTCCAAACCTCGAGCATTTGGGGTCTACGACAATATTGGGGGAAAAATCGATTGCCGAAAACGACCAAATTTGCCAGAACTTCACAGTGGCCGCACCATATAAAGATGCATGTTAAGCCCCACTTTTTTCTCCTTGGAGTTGTCGCACTTGATAAAAAGAAGGCTTTAAACCATGTTAAAAAATTAAACTGAAATTTTATTTTTTAAAAAAAAAGATTTTTCTTTGACCAAATTTGATGAACTCAAAACCAACAAGAACCTACCTTGGTCGCTTGCCAGACCAAGCGTGTTGTTCGCACCAAGTCACTGGCCAGTTTTATCACCTCCTGCTGGAAGCCTCTTTCCTTGCAAAAGTACCCTTCCGAGATGACACCTAAAGTATCAACAGATCACAAGAAACTTGGTAAAAACAGAACAGAAAATAAGGATTGTTGTAGCTAAGATTAATTGATCATTGATAATTACAGCAGTTACAAGTAAAAATCCCTTTTGAGCCTGCCCCAACTGCTCACCTGCACCCTGAATGTCAGGATGTCGCAAGAGACCATAGCACTCACCAAAGATCTTGTCAATGGAAGCGTTGGATGGCAGAGTGCAGTTGAAGACGCAGAACTGTCGCTTGAGTCGACTGGGAATGTCATTTCGGCCACCACCAGGGTGAATCATAGCAGCAATGAACTGTATGTCGACGATGGTGGTGAAGTCGCCTGGCTTTTCCAGGCTGTAGAAACCTCTCATCTCAATCGTCTGGCGCACAATTTCGTTTGTCACCTGAAGCATGCCAAGCAAATTGAAGCAGTCAACACCCAGTTCCTTACAAAATCTCTTCTGTATCATTGGTGTGTTCTTACCAGGAAGATGTCAACAACAAGCACACCAAAGCTAAGATCCATCATTCTTATCGCCTGCTCTTTGCTCAAAACTTAAGTCACAAGCTGCCGTCAAGCACTGCTGACTCTGTTTGTTGTTTGTTGATCTAATGAAGCTGATGAACACAACAACTGGGAGAAGCCCTATTGCCATAAAATTTTCACTGATCAGTGTCTGAGTTTACCTGGTCACCCCACTCATTGATGATAGGCATGTTGATGTCATCGATGAACACCGTCATCTTCTTTCCTGCCGGTGGACCGTATGTTGTACCCACACGCTTGTCCACATAGCTCTCAATAGTCCTCTGACGGAAGAAAAAATTTACAAAGATTCAAGGCGCTTCAAGCACAAAACAAAACCAACACAGCCTTTCAAAATCTTCTCAGCAGCCTCAAACAAAAAGACAAGTCCGGACTCCAAATTTTCCACAAACACGCAAAAATTGGCATTCTATTAAGGCTGTTGTTCATCAACAACGAGAAGCAAATGAAACTCCCAAATCGAGTGATCACCAAAATTCACTTGATGCTGTTATAAATTTGAGCTTCATAATTCAACATAATAATCCTATCTTGCAGCCATAGTATGCAATGTTCTTGCCAGCGATTGATTCAGTAGCCTGGCTTCAAGCCGTATGAGGCACCATGACAACTTACCTGGAACATGAGAGGGGTGGACGCTGATGAGAAATTAAAGCTCTTGCTGAGGTGCTCCTCTGGATTGTACTTGTTCATGTAGCCCTTGATGATCACTGTCTTGGCTGTGCCTTGCTCACCGATCAGCAAAACACACTGCCGACCGGACGGAGAGAGAAGAACAAAGGGAAAGTAGCATTACGACCAAAGTGACCAGGTCCCCTATGACTAAACTGACTACGTCCCCTATGACTACACTGACTACGTCCCCTATGACTACACTGACTACGTACCCTATGACTAAACTGACTACGTCCCCTATGACTAAACTGACTACGTCCCCTATGACTAAACTGACTACGTCCCCTATGACTACACTGACTACGTCCCCTATGACTAAACTGACTATGTCCACTATGACCACACTGACTACGTCCACTATGACCACACTGACTACGTCCACTATGACTAAACTGACTACGTCCACTATGACCACACTGACTACGTCCCCTATGACTACACTGACTACGTCCACTATGACCACACTGACTACGTCCACTATGACCACACTGACTATGTCCACTGTGACCACACTGACTACGTCCACTGTGACCAAACTGACTACGTCCACTGTGACCACACTGACTAACGTCCACTATGACCACACTGACTACGTCCACTATGACCACACTGACTACGTCCACTATGACCACACTGACCACGTCCAGTCACTGACTACGTCCACTGTGACCATACTGACTACGTCCACTATGACCACGCTGACTATGTCCACTATGACCACACTGACTACGTCCACTATGACCACACTGACTATGTCCACTATGACCACACTGACTAGGTCCACTATGACCCCACTGAATAGGTCCACTATGACCACACTGACTAGGTCCACTATGACCCCACTGAATAGGTCCACTATGGCCACACTGGTTAGGTCCACTATGACCACATTGACTTAACGTCCATTATGTTTAACAGTATTTTAAGTAGACACAGGTGCCTTTCGTTAATATAAGGAGTGGTCTAAAATCAAGTCAGAGTCTTGCAGCAGGGATGGAGTTACAAAGGATAGGCAGTACAAAGTCCAGATACACATGACCACTATCCCAAACCGTTTGGTATTACAGCCAGGCGATATAGCGACAACACCTTGGCCAACCAGTGAGCTTGCTGCAATCAAGATGCACAACACCTATGGAGCCTATACCCACAATGATGACGGATAAAGAACAATGAAGAATCACGGTTGACAAGACGACAGCTGGTTTTGAATTTTTTTTTGAAATTGTTCAATTGGCATACGTTCTCCTGCCTCGCCACAGTGTTGATGAGGAAGTCCGTTCGGACGTTGTCCACATTAGGCACGAGAATGGACGAGTACTCAGGTACACTGTCACGCGGATACACGTACTCTTGAACACGCTCTTTCCAATGCTGCCACTCACCTATAGACAAGCAAGTCAAGAGGGCAGAAAGAATGACTGAGACATGCACACAAAAAGGAGTGATTTGGTGGTAAACTGCAGTACAGAATAATTTCAGACTTGCAGAACCGTCAGTTTCTTCCCCTATTTTGTCAAGGAGAAAAAAATATCTAGCTTGAGGTGGCAGATTGCATTGCAAACTCCTATGAAAAGAGAGAAATGAAGGTTAGAATATGAAAAATGGTCTCCAAGTACTGTCTAGTTCAAGGAGAAGAATAAAGAGCTTCAGCCATGCATGATATTCAGGATAAAGACTCAGATCACTATGGACCGTACGTGATATCATGTGATCATTCGCGGCTCCGCCATACGTTACCAGAACACATGGGCTGCCGACAAAGATGGTGGGACTGATCTACAAGCGATCCATGCGAGGCCCTTATTCCAGGCATAGCAACTTTTCCTGCTACCTCTTCTAGGCTTTCCACCTGCATTTGAATGGTCTAGGGCGTGTCAAGAGATCTTTCAGTCTGCAACCAAGAGGCGTTCTTGCCCTATTGCCAACCCGAGAATTGACTGTAAAGTTGAACTCTGCTCAGGTCACCCTAGAACAAGCACGCTGAACACCATTGTTTATCACCTTTCAGGCTATTCAATACGAGGGACGCGAATATATAGCAAATCAATTTACTGCTCAGCCAGAGAGAAGCTGAAGAGTGTGCATTTACCAATCATGCAAGAGTGTGCACAAACCAAGAAGAAGAAGAAGAAGAAGAAGAAGAAGAAGAAGAAGAAGAAGAAGAAGAAGAAGAAAGGAGGAAGGAGAAAGAGAAGAAAGAAGAAGAAGAAGAAGAAGAAGAAGAAGAAAAAGAAGGAGAAGAAGGTAAAACGATGTACTCCCGGCGCAAAAGAAGGCAAAATGGTATGGTCTCAGAGCAGACTGTGAAAACAAAGATGGAATGCTTTACGTGAGCTCGTATGAGTTGGCTTTCACATGTAGTATACGTACAAAGATCACATGTGAATGTCTGACCTCATGCCCAGATAAAGTTGCATGATCTGAATCACTATCATTAACTAAATATTGATTTCTCTCTTTCTTTCTTGCGGTGCTGCTGGGTGGTTGAAGTGGTCAACTACTGCGTAGCTCGACTGATGCATTTCACTGATGCATGCATTCACGACTACATGCATACATACTAATACATGCTAATGAAAAAGAAAGATTTACTGCCAAACAGATCCCAGCTCACCCTTAGGGCTAACACTGAATTCAAAGATCGTGTCACCAGAGCCGGCTTGGATTGGAGGCAAAGCCAGTTTGGTGTTGTCTCTCATGAACGTCTCCAGCTTGGCTCGATCATCAAGCTCAAGCAGGGCGCCGATACTCCACATGATGGCAAAGATGTAGTAGCGCTCAAGCTGCTCAGCTGTTGGACTCGTACCATCCTCCTTCTTCTGCACCATACCCTCCAGAAGCCTCGTTGCCTGGTAAGGAGCAACAAATGCAAAAATAGTGTGTTTTAGGCATTGTTTATGCTGATACAGGTACTATTAAACCCCAAAATTTCTTTTTCACAAGGCTTTTCAAACTTTTTTTCTTTTCAAAGACCAACCCAGTGTCTCAAAATTTTTAATTGCTTACAAGTCTGGTTTACATTTGACTGAAAACACATACTACAACCTTAGGGACAAACAGAACAGACAAAAACAGCAAAACCTACTGCCCAACCGTTTTCTCTCACTCACTCAGTCAGTCTCTCTTTCTCTCTATAATTCTTTACCCCCCTCCCCCCACCCCCGGAACACACACACACACCTGGACAATGTAGTTGCACTCCAGGAGCACCATCTTGGGAAACAGCATTGTCGTATTATACTGGTAGATCTCTTGGAAGGAGGCGTGGAAGAACTCACGCAAGATTTCTGCCTCGGTAGGGTTACGATTCTTCAGCCAGCCCTGTGAAATACAACACAGCACAACATCCAATCAGTGAGCAGAGCATACAATCAACCACCACACCATCTTTGAACAGAAGTCCACACACTCAAGGCTATAAACATTTCTCAAAACGTTTTCGTACACACTGCAAGGTAGATCCCTCACAAGTACTTGAGTATCATGGTGTGGCTCTACCAGTGAACACTACCAAGACTTACGTCCAAGATGGGTCGCCAGTCCAGGGCTGACGAGCTCATGTAGACCATACCGTTCCTGGACACTGTCGCAGGTGAGGCGTTGTCAATATTGTGCGGCTCAAAGATGATCTTACACCACGGCGCCATGGGAATGCGGTCACCATTGGCCAGCGTAAGCGTCTTGTTGTCATCCAGCACACTGTTCAGGTTCTCAATCCAGATAGCGTCCACGGGGCCGTCCAGGACAAGCCAGACGTGCTCGCCTTGCACAAATAAATCAGCACACAAACACACATGAACACGCACACATACACACATGGCAGCATAAACACACGAGCCAAGACGCAAATGGCAACATCAACGTATTGACTCTTTGCAACATCAACGTATTGACTCTTTGAAGAATACCAGCAAGCCTAAAGTGTGGAATGAAGGTGAAAGAGACATATATTTGAGGTCACAGAACCAAATTGCACAAGCGTAGGAACTGCCAGGTGACTACCTACTGGGCCAACGTTTCATCAACATTGAATAGTACCCATGCCATAGAACAAACCCATGCCATGAAAGTAAGCTGGTACCTGAAAATGAGGAGCTCAACAGCACAAAGAAACAGACAGACAGGCATACTGTGCAAAGAATAGCCTAAGAAAACCGTTCCACTGAATCCACAAAGGAGCAAAAGAGGGAGAGTACTAGTGATGACGATGATGATGGGAGGGCAATTCACCTTATCCAGACAAGAAGGCAACTCCCGAGAGATGGAACTGTCTACAAGACACTGTTACTCACCCTTCTTTGCTTTGTGTGTTCGGCGCCACAGCGTGGAGAATATTCCGTCGGTCCAATCGTTGGTTGCCACATCCAGGCGGCCAAACATCTGAGGTGCGGTGATGGCCTTGGGATTCATGCGCATCTCGCGATGCGGCTCGCCGCAGTCAGTCATGGCCTTCATCAGCAAGTGAATACAGATCGTCTTGCCAGCACCGCTTGGTCCAAGCGCCATCATGCCGTGGCGCACACGCTGCGTTTCAAACAGCTGTAGAAGAAAAAAAAAAAAAAAACAGCTTGTCTGTGTCAAATAAAAAATTAAAAAAAAAAAACACAGTAAAAGGTGCAAACAATTCAGCCAACCGTTGTTGGAGGCCCTTGCGACTGAGCAAAGGGGATGGATTTATAGGAATGAAACATCGTCCCTAGACAAAACAATATGAACGAAAAAGCCATTGTCATAGATTTACCTGAATTAGCTTGAGCACCCATGGTGGATGATTGATCATTCCAGCTGCATCTACCTGGGCTGCGATGGCTGCTTCCAAGTCAGGGTAGCCAGCCTTCTCCAGGACAATGCCAGGGAACAAGTCATTGATCAGACTGAGGAAGAGAGGCTCATCTTCGTCAACCTGGAGGAAGAAAGAAAGAAAGAAGAAAAGACTGATCGGCACAGAAGTTGGAGTAAGGTGCAATCAAACAGCAGGATCTGAATACCTGACAATAACATTGAAGACAGCATGTGCACGTTCATACGCAAAAAATCACTGTCCCTGCAGCAGCTTCCTCAAAGCAAGGCATCTATAAACACCAGTCTTCATTCAACACTCCCTCCCTTTCTCTCTCTCTCTCTCTCTCTTTCTCTCTCTCTCTCTCTTCCTCTCTCTATTTTCTTCCTCTCTCTCTCTCTCTCTCCCTTTCTCTCTTTCTCTCTTTCCAATCGTAATTTCGACCATACGGATATCAGGGAGTTCCTGATGTAAGCTTGGCAGACTAGAAAGAGAAGAGGCCACCAACCAGCTTGGACAAATTCATGTCTCGCAGAACACGCATGACTGTCGTGCTCTCGCTGTCATTCGGGTACTTCCTCTTCACAGTACCAAGCGTGCGCAGCACTGACAGGATGTTGCGCAGTCCAAAATCGTAGTGAACCTGCTTGGAGAGCTGTTCCTCACACAGCTTGTAAAGAGTGTAGAACTTGCGGGACAGGCCGATGTTTTCCAGGAAACCGGCACTGGCCAGCTTCACTCGAATAATGATCTATGAAGTGGACAAAATTTTGGGCAATCAACTCTATGACAACACTCAAGGTGAGCATGTCAAGCAACAGTCAAATACCAGACACAGATAGAGCCAGTCATGATTCGTGACATCATGTGAGAAAAAAAGAAAGAAAAAAAATAACATCGGAGTGTCATGAACAAAATCTTGCCCAATTGCTAAGACTGCAGTGTTCTATTTCTGACTTGCAAGCAATGTCAAGTCAAGGAGAGACATTCGCTGTTTGCGAATGCTCACAGGTCAAGATTCACTGCGCAAAAGCAAACACCGTCATGCAGCACAATTGATGTACCTGTCGATCAGGAACCATCATGGCCACTGTGCGGAAGTTGATCTTCAGGTTTTCGGGCAGCTCCTGGCGGCCAGCGTAGCCTGGGTTCTAAACGAAACAAAAACCCTTAACGATCTTGGCAAAAAAGAAAGAAAGAAAAAAAAACACAAACGGTTGCACTCATCTCAGCTTCGAGAACATAGCCGTTATGGACTGTAAACTTGTTTTGTCAACAAATAAAAAGTGCGTGCTGAAGAAAGACTACAGCAATAATATCCTTTTGAAGGAAAGGAAAGACTTTGTAGAATTCGCCCGCATGATTTAGTACACAAAAGAGAGACAAATTTTGTTCAGACTCTTAGGGTGAACAAAAGATGGAACAGAGAGTCGGCACGAAGACGTTTCGGCGTACAACGCCGTCGTCAGTTCGGAAAGCTCAGATGGTGGCGTTTGTCTTGGCAAAGAAGTAAGTAAAAGACAGACGCCACCATTCGAGCTTTCCGCTTTCCGAACTGACGACGGCGTTGTACGCCGAAACGTCTTCGTGCCGACTTTCTGTTCCATCTTTTGTTCACCCTAAGAGTCTGAATAAAATTTGTCTCTCTTTTGTGTACTAATATCCTTTTGCTTGAGAGATGTGGGTAAGGAAGGTTTGGAAGTCCCAGCTTGGCTTGTGATGTGAGCAGCATTTCTCACCATGGTCAAGAAAAGACCAAACTCTGGACTGAGGCTGACGATGTCACCGTCCGTGAAGACAAAATGTGACTTTCGTTCCTTCTTTGCAGTCAGGATGATGGCGATTTGCTGAGCCGCCACGGAGAGCACGGGCAACTCAATGCGGTTGAATTCGTCAAAGCAGCCCCAGCTACCCGACTGAGCAAGACCTACACCAGCAAAACAACCAAAACTTTTATACTCGATCACCAAGAAACTCTCTTTCACCCTTTCCCTCTTCCCACATACACTTGAACACCTGCAGCATGCCCTGATCTCAGCCAAAAATATATATCTTCCTTTGAACAGGCCCACACACACGCACCTTTGTAGATACGGCCAAGGCCACGATAATCCATCTGATCCGAGCAATTGAAGACGACCACATATTTGCCAAGAGCCTTGCCCATGTCCTTAGTTGTCTCTGTTTTTTTGTTTTTTTTGGAGGGGGGTGAAAAATGGATGGCAGTAAGTATACCACAGAAGAGAAAGAGCTGTCAAATTGATTGTCATAAGCAAAGACATAACCAAGCAACGTCTAAAATAACAAAAAAAAAAAAGATGTTGTCAAGAAACAGAAGCTATAAAGACTATTTCGAACACAGCCTGAGCCGTTTCCGCACACACCAGCCTGGATCTTAACTTCAAACTGCACAATGTTTCTCTAGTGTGGAGGAGTGGGGAAGGGGATGGATAAAAATATAAAAATTAATGGACTCACAATCTGGGGGCAAATTTCTTCAGACTTCACAAATATGAGCATACAGCATACATCTTGAGAGAAAGACAGGTCAATTAAGCTTAGAACAGGCAATGATGCAAAAATTTAACTTCATGAGAAATAGAATGTTTGCATGAAGCCAGTGAGCTCCACAATCATGTCAAAGACAGCAACTTGCAACCAGATGGCGTTGCATTTTTCTCTTCAATCTCAAATCAGCCCACACAAGGATAAGCTTGCTCACCCGTTTTGCCTGTGCCAGCAGGTCCAGCAGGGGCTCCGCCAAGAGACATGCCCAGCGCCTGTGCCAGTGTGATGTAACACCGATCGGTCAGTGGTGTGATGACCAACCGGTCCGTGCAGCCCACAAACTCGTTCTGGTACTCAAAGTTGACGTCCGTGATGCTGATGACTGTCTTGTCTGTATCCTCGTTGAAGTAGAAGCGTGTTTGCTTCAGCCACTCAAAGTCCGACGGCGACTTGATGTGCTGGATGACCTATGAACAATAAAAAAAAAATGATGAAAGTTTTCACTGGTATGAACAAGAAGAACAGATCACAAAACCGCCAAGCACTGCCCAATCCATCCACCTACCTCCCAGCACAAACTCAAAAATAAACGAAAGAAAACCTAAGCACAAATAGGCTCTTATCTATTCTCAAGAAGGTGCAGTCTTGTCCAACAGAACGTCGAGGTGAGACCGAAGGTGATGCCAATAAGCACAGGCGTCTCACCAGGTCGTTGAAGATGTCACGCTGATGGACGTGGATGGTGATGAGTGTCTCGTATTTTGTCCTCTCAATCTTGGACAGGTTCTGCAAGGTCATGTCGATGAGCCGGTTTAGCATCTCCAGGAATGCCTGGTTGGTGGCGGTCATGATCTTGCGATCGGAGCGCGCATTGGTCAGTGCATACTGTGCGTCACGTGTCCAGATCATCTGAATACCCAAAATGCCAACCTGACAGCAGAGAGGAAATAGACAGAAGAAGAAGAAGAAGAAGAAGAAGAAGAAGAAGAAACTTTGTAAAAGTAAGTGTAAAAATGAGTGTCTAACGCAAGGAAAGATATGTATGCTCCAACAAAATAAAGCACATACTCTGCCCTATGATGGTGCTTATATACCTGTGCCGGAAAGTTCGTCTGAAATTCGATCATTTCGTAGCTTGGATCGTTGATTGCAATGGAGGCGTGACGAATGACACCATGCACTGATGACTTCATTCCTTCCAGCAGCGAACCGAGCCACACCTCCACATTGCCTTGTGCCAGCATTGGCTTCTCCAGCTGTGCGCATGAACAAGAACAGGAAAAAAAAGCAAATTATGTCCTTTCTATGCTTTCATCTAGTTCTTTCTCATGCGTGGATCTCGCTCGATTCGTTAATCTGTTAATTTTCGTTTACCAGCTGTTTGGGTGTGAATACTGGTCAATCAGAAGTTGATCAGTGTGTTCTTGAGTGTGGTCAAAATATGATGGCATACAAGGGTACCCCATACACTTATCTTCTAACCACGAACTGGCAAGCCAGCCTTTTCCAGAGCGAAACCGTGTAAGCTCTTCCTAGGTGTCGCCGTTACTTCCTGGTCAAGTTATACACACAACCAATCTTGAATCCACACCAGCTGACAGACTTGTCTGCAGTTAGTGGGTTAAGCAACCTGTCGCTGTTTCCCACAATGCAGTTGCACCGTGCGTCATACTATGCCAAGATTACTCACAGCTCAGACTTAAACTATAAGTACTGTCCAGTCAAATTCAGTAATGAACAGTGTATGCACAAAGTACTGTCCAGTCAAATTCAGTAATGAACAGTATGCACAAAGCGATAAAGTCTCATCTATAGGTGCAAGTTCACGATAATGCAGAATTAAGAAATGATGATTGCCTGCTCAAAGCAAACAATTCTCTCACCGGAATGGACTCTGGCTCTCGTGAATTGATCTTCAGGATGCGATCGTAGTCCTTCTCGTGGAAAGTGACAGTCTTCACGTTGTCAAATACACTTAGCAAGTGAGCCTAGAAACAAGAAGCGGGTTTTATGAGGAGTGACCAATGATTAACGTTCATTCATTCAAAGTGAAGGCCTTCAACACCACCACCACCAACACACACAAGCAAAAATATGCACAGACCAAGGCACACTGAACCCAGGAAATACCAGCTGAGAAAGCAGATAACGTATATAGTATGTTGACATCACTTGCCTGGATGGTATGAGAATCACTAGCCTGGCCAAGAATCTCCAAAAGTACAGGGTCAGAAACGAAGAAGAAGCGCGGGAAGATAAGTCTCTTCTTCTCCAGATAGCTGTTGATCATCAGAACGAGATGCAAACAAAAGGGCCACAGAAATCATGAAAGGAGAAATTTCCTTATCTTACCTTCAACACCCTGTCTACTTCAGTCCTCTACACGACACGGACAAGCAAAAGCCCTCCGTTACTAAAAGGCAAGCACATATTCTTGGAATGCAAGGTTTCATGAACACACTTTACGGGAAGCAGTTTTGCTGGAAGACACAAGTGTGTACACCCCTCCCCCCCTCACTTCTGACTCTACCCTAGCAGTAAACAGCACTCCCTCAACTGAGTCTCTCCCTTCACAAAATAACCCAAGCCTAGCTGCAACAAAGTTTTCCATCTTTCACAAAAGTCAAAATATTCTGCACAAAGAACGGCACTTTGACTAAACTACATGTTCACCATTAAGAAAAAGCATTGCTTTTATTCCGTGCAAGACTGAGAGTGGAAGTTGCTGCACAAATTTTGCTTGTCCTTTCCACGCAGTAACTCTTCTTTGAAGGGTCAGTCTTCTTCAGGCTTCAAGCCAAGACCTATCCAGAGCATTGAAACCAGTCCCATGTCATCAAACAACTCTCACCCACCCGGTCAGTGATTTCTGGCAGAGCTCGAGCTGTTCAAGCAAGTGGGGTAGTAGCTGGCCCATGGTCTCGTCACCCACACAGCAATGCACCACATTGACGGTCTCGTGCGCTCGAGTCATGATCTTCACCCATGACTTGTCGATTCCCTGGAAGCGCTTGGCTTCCTGCAGGAGGAAAGGAAAAGGAAAGGTGCGATAAAAGAGAAGCATATGTAGTTGAGGCATGCGCGTTCATGTATTTTGAGAGAACTCTTGAGAGAAATGGAGAGAGGGAGAGAGAGAGAGAGAGAGAGAGAGAGAGAGAGAGAGGGGGAGAGAGAGAGAGAGAGAGAGAGAGAGAGAGAGAGAG
>JAOWAR010171966.1:0-16663 GCA_028571005.1 Clathrina lutea | reverse complement strand
AGCTAACTGGAGAGAGCTAATTCAACCATTTCTTTTAACCATATGAGTATAATATTCATCAAACCCGAGTGGATTTCGACCTATATTTTGCGGAGCGCACTTGGACTAACTGAAGATTTGCCCAGCCGCAGGCGAGGCAAATCTGACCAGGAAAATCTAGAAGACAAGGCCCAGATGGCAAAATACGCCGATATCCACGAGGGTGCGGGGAATATTATACTTATCTTTGCACTTTTCCTTTCCTTGTGCCATGTTCCCTTGGTATATCCGCTTCGTACAAAGAACACTGAGCGAGCAGCACACCGTGTCCTTCGGATCATGATTAGCGCTTGCATGTCGTGCACTCAGGTGCAAGGCCGAAGTGGCCGACGCAAAATGCATATGACGCCAAGCACGCCAATAACAGCTGGAAAAAAAAACTGAGCAGGGATCAACAGTTATCAATGAAAACGAGACCTCCTGGTTGCAGGTATGGTGATGCTGCATTGGTTGGAGCGCGTGAGGTAGATGTGCTATCTTTCGAAGAAGAAGCTTGCAGAAATGGCAGACCACTTTGCCAGCGTTTCTGCCAAAGATCTGGAAGATTTGATAGCAGGTGCTGAGAATGAGAACACGTTGAAGGCGACTGCTCTCTGGCTCAGAGTCGTGACAGAGTTCCAAAGGGTAAAAAGGCTTACATTTCTGCTTTGAAACTTGCACTGCGGAAGAGTTCAACGAATTTCCCTGTCAGTTTTATGCGGAACTGAAGACCCAGAAGAACCAGAAGGAGTATGCCCACAGTTCCCACCTTGCGGCCAGGTCAGCTCTGCAAAGGCATGTGTGAGTGCTCAAAAGGCCGTTTAATGTTTACAAGGACGAGATGTTCGTGAAATCGAGCCAAGTCCTTGACGCTTTGCTCGTAAAGAAGAAGAGGAAACGAGCCGCAGGCGAACCATAAGCAACCACTGACGGATGCAGACCTCGCTCTAGCAGAGAAGTGCTTAGAGGGCCTGCTTACAGAAGACAACCCTCGTATTTTGACGTAGTATTGCTGGTTCGTTATGACAGTACATTTTTGTCTAATCGGTCAGGAGCTGCAGGCATCAATTCGGAAGGAAGATCTTGTGGTCGAAGAAATAGACAGCAAGCCATCTGTTCACCTGGCGACCGACTTCCTAAGCAAGAACCGCCCCAGCGAAATAAAGGGTCGAGATTTCGCTTTTGCGGGTAGCATCACAGCAGCATACCAGATCGACGCCATAAAGAAACTGATAGAGAAGAGTCTTCTGGAGGTAGATGGCCTTTTCCAATGTGTACAACCGTCCTTCCAGCGAAGGATGACAACGTGGTTCATGAAAGCACCTCTCAGGCACAACCTTCTTGGGCAGATGATGGCACAGATCTCAGAGAGCCTGAGTCTCTCCCAACACTATACGAACCACTATCTTCGAGCCACTTGCATCAAGAAGCTCTGCAAAGCAGATTTCACTCCATAAGAAGTTTGCGACGTCAGCGGACACAAAAACCAGGTGAGCTTGGCGTACTATGACGCTTCTGATAATGAAGACCGCCAGAAAATGTTATCGGCCATCAATGCAGCTATCGGCCATGCAGCTATCAGCCTGGTGCAGATCTCTGGTGCAGATCAAGAAATCGACAACCCACGCCGTAGTCAGTCCTCCAACTGCACAAGCGACCGCTCAAGCTCCAGGCAACTGTCTACCTGCGGATCCAGCGGTGCCTTCTGGGCATTCTCCAGGCGCGTTTCAGCTTCAAGCCAAGGGCGCTACAATTCAAGGAATGAATGTGACCATCCAAAACACTTATCACCTGGTACCACTGACTGGCAACGTCGAGGCAGAGAAGAAGAGGAAGCTGCCTCTTTCTCTAAAAAAGGAGTGAATACTGACTCTGCTCTTTTACCTCCCAGTAAATATTGGGACGCGTTTCTTGGACCATGGTGAATATTTTGATGATAGTCACAATAGTTTGCGGTAAATAGCGGCCAATAACTACTGTTTACCTTTTCTGTGCAATCCGATGTGATTTTGAAAATGTAAACTCTTTGATCAAAGATAAGAATATTCACCGAGCTCGAGTGAATATCGGCTGATATTTGCCGAGTTGCGTGGCGGGAGGCTTGCGTAGCTCCCCAGCATATTTCCGGAGCGGCGGGCTCGGCAAATATGTCTAGGGAGCCATGCAAGCCGAGAGCCACAGCGACGAGGCAAATATCAGCCGATATTCACAAAGCCCGAGTTGAATAAAGTACTTATCTAGATCTTAGCCGAAAACAAACTTTTCAACGCGACGGAAATTTGAGTGGAATCGAAAAGGAAAGCTTCTCTCTACCTTAGCCCAGAGGCAAGTATGGCGGGTATATGTAATTGTAGGTGAACAATGGAAGTTGTAAATGCATTGAAGACTCACCACGTGGTGCTACAAAAGACTTCAGTGGGGAACGCACCTCGTGTTTCTTGTCTTCCGGTACAAGTCACAATGGAGAGGTTTGGTAGCGCACGGAGCGAAGAAGAATTGGACGAGCTAGTCGCCTTCACCCTGAACGAAAATACGAAAAAAGCCACCAGCGTTTGGTTGCGAGCTGTCAACGACTTTCGGGAAGAAGCTATCGATCTCCTTTGCGCATTGTTCGGCCAAGCTGGATGATTTCCTTTGCCAATTCTACGCGGGTCTGAAACCAAAGAAAGCTGACGCGGACTACAGTCGAAGCGTCCAATGTCACGTTCGCGTTCTCAAGCAGCCATTTGATCTCTTCCACGATGCTGCATTTGCCAGATCGAACGAGATCCTGAGCTCAATCCTCGTTTGCAAGAAGAAAGCGGGCAGCGAGAAACAAGTCGAGAACAAGAAGCCGTTACCCCCGCTGAGTTGGAGAGCCTCTCGGAGTATTTCAAGGGTGGTCTTGGTAGCCCAAACCCCGTTTTGCTGACCGAGTACTGCTGGTTCATTAGGACTTTGCACTTCTGTCTTCGTGGTCAGGAACTCCAGGGCTCCCTATAGAAGAACGACCTTGTCTTCGAGGGAGTCGGAGGAAAAGGAACTTACTCGGCTCGCCACAGACTTCATAAGCAAGAATTGCCGCGGCGGACTGAAGGCCCCTGAGTTCGCTACAGCGGGCAGGATAACAGCTCCGGAACAGGTGAGCGCTATGAAATTGCTGCTCGAGAAGCTCCATCCCGAAATCGACAGAGTTTTTCTCCGAGCTCACCCGTCCTACTCAAAGTCGAAGTCAACGTGGTTCATGAAGAGCCCACTGGGGTACAATCTTCTCAGCCAAATGATGTCTCGCATTTCCGAGAAGGCCCATCTCTCTTCGAGGTACACTAACCACTGCCTATGAGCTGCCTGCATTACTGCTCTGATGAAGAGCGGATTTTCAGACAAACAAATCTGCGCTGTCAGCGGACACAAGAGTACGTTCAGCTTGTCATCATACAGTCAACCGGATAAGGAAGAGTGTCCTGAAATGTGCGAAGCACTCGGCAAAGCTCTTCAGCAATGCGAGGCCAAGATAGCTGCAGGCGTTCTCGACCAGATCTCGACTTCATCACCAGAATCCCACAAAACCTGAAAACGTGAGCCCAATGTTCCGGGAAAGGACACACCAGGAACGCAGAACATCGAAGGTGGAGGTGTCCCAGCCCAGACTGTTGGAGAAATGACTAAAACGTCCGGATTTGACCTCTCAGGACCGTCGTCTTCTATCAGCGGTATGAACGTGACCATCACCAACACCTACCATTATTAGTACCCACCACCAACGTAAAAAGAGCCGGCTGCAGCTCTCCAGAGCTTCACTTTCAAAAAAAGGAGTGAATATTCAGTTCACCTTTCACCACTTGGTGAATATTTCATCAGAGCATTCACCACTTGATTAATATTTCTGACAACAACTAGTAAAGTAACGGTGAATATTCACCGTTTGCTGTTCGTCTGGAATCAAATGAGGGATAGGGATGCATTCACCTGTTGAGCTATGATAAGGTCAGGATATTTACCAACTCTCCTATATAGCTAGCTAGCTAGCTCTCTCTCTCTCTCCCTGGTCTCTTTTTCTAGCTCTCTCCTTCCCTCTTGCTTATCTCTCTCTCTCTCTGTCTCTATCTCTTTTTCTAAGACAGATGAACACGCAATGCAACCAGCCTGAAAGTCCCATCATCTGATCAGGACCTCGGTCTTTGTGATACAGGCAAGTGATCAGCTGATTCAGTGTTCTCATGCCTGGCACAGTCAGCTTCATACTGTGAAACAGTGAGCACTCAAGGTGTAGAATTCGAAACTGATGTCCACGAAAACAAAGACAACAAAAAGAACAGATTCCCGTCTAGCGGTTGCCGTAAACTAATGTTAAACAATTGCTTCATGGAACAAGAAAGCTAGCAAGCAAGCAAGCAAGCAAGGCAATGGAGTTCCTGCAGGAGTCTCCTGATTAATCAGTCATGTGCTCCGGTGATGCACGTAACCTCCATTTGGGCTTCTCCTGCTCTTCCATGCCTTCCTCTGGTTTGAGAATATCCTCTGGGCTAGAGTGGTCAGGGTCATCGGGAGTGTCGGAGCTACTGAGAGGGGAGGAGTTTAATGAGGACGAATTGTCATCAGTGTCATCTTCATTGATCAATCCCATGCTTATTACAGAGATGATCTCCACGTAGTCGTCCGCCTAGAATTACAAGAAGGAAGATAAACCGTTAATTGCATAATTGTATAGTCAAAATTTACAATATTGTTAGTGAATGTCCGCTTCTGTTGTGCCCCCTGATGTTACATTGGTCCATACAACCAAAGAATGAGCCTTTTCTCCACTGGAGACTAATGCTGGTGATTTGAATTCTGCTAAATTGAATATTCATGCAAATCGTCTTACATCACCAAATTAAAAAGTTCAGCAGACGAAAAGAACGAAGGCTGTTACCTCCTTCTTGATCAAGGTATTCTTTATGTCTGTTTTCAAGTCGGAGAAAGTCGGCCTCTCCGTTGAGACTTGAAGCCAGCATCGGTCCATCACACAACATCTGAAAGAGAATGCAGACTGGTTTCCACTTAAAGTTTAATGTCTATGCACCTGACAATGCTTTATAGGTGCCATGCACACGAGAGCTCTTCTTATTGGCCAACATTGTAAGTGAACACTGGCTATTTGACTCGAATTGGGCACTCTCACCAGGACATACCACACCACCAGCGTATTTCAAGGCTGGCTTCTTCAATAATTTGACCTTTCTTGGTGTAGTATGGAGGTGTAGGATTGTGGGGCAATCCCATATGCTGAAAGCTTCCACGTGAGCTATAAAGTACTGACTTTATTCAGTGCTGCACCAATGGGGCCACAAAGGCTGAACTAATACTGTCTGCCTTGGAGATGATTGGAGCTCAGAAATTCTATGTTACTTCCACTCAGCAGTTCGAATTCCTTTCAACATTAAACCTGATGATTGGTTCAATGGGCTGAAATTTGAACTGATGACTACAGCCAGCAGTTCCGCACTTGTATTGTACTTAGTGCTTTTGGATGAGGAGGATATAAATAGCAATAAGTCAGTGTGATTGCTCATGATCGGGGTGTGCACATACATGGACAGGCAGATTGCAAGCAGCAGCAGCTGGTGCTTCAATTTGTCCCACACAACAATCTGCACCCACTTTCACCAGAACCTGAGCCACCCTTGCTTTCAAAGTATTCTGTTAGTTCTCTTATCTCACATAGTCTTCTGTATTGCGCTCAGTACCAAATTCATCATTCTTTGAGAAGTTGACGCTAGCACTCTGACTAAGCACCCATGAGTCAAACAGATGAAAGGTAAACCCAACGGAGGCAAAGAAAGGAAAAGGGCAACGTTGCATTTCTTATCGGTCAGTTATATCTTTTTCCCTTCTGTCAAAGATTCTTGCTGGTATGCCATAATCAAATATGAGGGTCACCGTCAGTGCAAGAAAAAATGCTTTTCTGGATAACATTTCAACTGGCATCCCAAGCCTTCTTCACATCGGTTGAGCCTCTTTGCTTGTACAAGAGAGCAGTTTTGCTAAAATTTGACCTTCAAGTCTGTAGAAGTCAATATCACTTACAACGGCTCCGGGCAGCTTTGCGGCTTCTGTGGACGGTGTCCTTCTAGCAGGTGAGAGTGAAGCTCACTCACAGGCACATCAAAAAAGGGCCTTTCCCCTGAAACCAGATCAACAACATGACACTTGGGTGAAAGAAAGCTTCTGTCATTGAGAAGAAGTGATGAAAACAGGCATCCCAAGAGAAGGCTTGAGATGTATGTTGTGACATTGGAAGAAAATGGAGCTCGTCCAATGGCGAAAGGTACATGCACATTCTATTGTCTTGCTCTGTTCATTCCAAGGGCATGCACAGGACGACAAAGTCTGAAGAGAACGCGCTGAAGGTGGCCCAAAACCGAACATGAAAAGTAATCAGCTCTTGCTCGATGACCTGAGATATAGAATTCGGCTCCGCACGGGAATCGGGAGATAATTATGTAGTGATTGTGTGTTCTTGAGCTCCTGTGATATCATACGGGTGTGTGAGAGACGCATGAAAGTAACTCTGACAATGTGCAGGGCAAAGAAAAAGTTGAGCCTCTTCAGGTCCAGCAGATGATATGATATGTGCGAATCAATTTGAAAGAATAGCTTGCCTTTACCCAGCTACTTGTATTTTCAGCCTCGCTGTCTAATTTGATGCCTCAACAGAAGACTTACTTAACTTATGTCACTACAACTAAGATTGTGAAGAGCTCACTAGACTTGAGGTGGAGCCTTTAATTGCTGCCAAAATGTTCTGATGGCTAAACCTTCGAGCACAGTACCAATGGCAAGATACAAACACAACTTGCTGAGAAAATTGTAGATATCTTCATGCGAAAACTCACTTTGCTTGTCAAGACATGGAGTGGTTGAAGTGGTACAATCCATTCATGCTGGGATCTTCGGGTGTGGTGGGGAGGTTGGCATTAAAAGGTATGCATTTCTATTTCATCTTTGTGCCAATTTTTCCTTAGATGCTCAGAAGAAGAGAGCTACTCATGAGGTGATTTTTTTTGCGCAAGGGATAATCATACGAGAGGTTTCAATTTCCATACACGATGTGAGCATATGATGGCTTGTGCGTCACAGAAGCCCAACCCTCCCAAGCTGTTAAGACATGGTACCTTTTCTTCGGATGACTTTCGTGCTAGCAAGTATTATTAAGCTTTAGTACATGTAATTGTCCGGCTTACCAAAGCTTACAATCTCCAACAACGTTATTCCGTAAGACCATCTGCAGGGAGAAGAAACTGTCCAGATTAATGATTGGATCTGATAGGTTGCACCGGGAAAGGCGTCTTGCTGGCCTTAAAGTACAGAAATGTTGTGGAGAGTGACTCCGCACTGGGAAGACATCTAGCAACACTTTCCTTTGATAAGTAAGAAAGTAAAACATTCAAAAAAAGAGACCAAGTTTTCAGCAGGCTTGCCCCTGTATGATCGTTCTCAGATTGAACAAAGAATGACTACAATGCGAGAAAAAACAGAAACAGCCTTTCTTGGTGGCTCGAATACGCTCAAACTCACCCGGGGTGTTATAACAACACAGGAGCATTTCGCTAAGGTGTTCTGCCAAAAGGTGTTTTTCGGGTACAATCCCGTTAGGAGATTTTAGGTATTTCATCCCCAATTTGCAATGTGGAGGATAAAAGAAAGAAATAAAAGATTGCTATAACATACATCAGTTGGCAAGACAAGGTGCTTTCCTAGCTCGATTCTTTGCTAGTTAGTAGAAGGAAACACCATTTTTGTACGCTGTATCTTTGTGAAGTGCTCTAGACGATCTTGTTCTCACTAAGGCAGACAAGGGTTAATATTACTCTCATTATGACTATGAATGAGTATGAGAGGAAGACTAACGCCGGTCTGGGCGCTCCTGCCTCAGACCCAGCGATATCCATCGACAAGGAGGTCAGGAAGCAGTCGAAGGTCTTCTGGAAGGAGGGTGCACCAGTCACTCAGCCTGCGAAGATCTTTACTTGGATCTTGTCAGAATGCTTAGGTCCAGCCCTCTTCTTTGGCCTTCAATGCCTTCGACCCTTTGTGGAAAGACACAAGGCCCCAGTTCATTCCACCATCAACTTACTGAAATTGTGATTGTGACTATTAGATGTCAAATTTTCCACCATCTAAATGAAATGACTGTTGGCATTGGTGTGGGATAGCCTGCCTCTCGCGTAGTGTCCAACATCTCCTTGACTGCATTGGACTGAGGAAAATGCACTGACCATATGTGATTGATCACACTGTAACAAGAAAGCTTTGGATGCGATTATGTGGTACTTCCTCTAGCAAAGCACATGCCCTGGGTGAGGTAGGGAAAGAGCCGACATGTCCACAACCAGGTTCAACCACATGAGATGGACTGGGAGCACAAGGAGGTGATTGACGAGGCAAGAGACAACCCGGAGAGGAAAATCAGGGCAAGTTTCCATTTAGAGCGGAGAGCACCAGCTATGGACCGTGGTCAGGCAGAGATAGACAGGAGTCCGACACAGAGCTCTGATGTTGGAAACAAATCAGACTTGTCCTCCTTTTGCTGGTTTTTGTTTGTTTTTGTTTTTGCACTTCACTCAGAATGTCACCTGTCTTGCATTTACTTGTCTGAAAATTTGTCTTCACTTCATCACCTGTTTTTTCTCAGTTGTTTTACAAAAGGGTTTCAGTTGTTTCTTATTTCACCATAGATTGTGTGTCTCATGTCAGCTTTGAGTGTCTATATGTATCCAAAGTGCAGTCCTGTCTCCATTGCCAAATCATTACACCTGAAGAAGGTAACAAAGTTTTTCCGAAACGTCTTACGAAAATTCGTTTCGGGCTAGTGAGGTGGGAAATGATTGATAATCCTCTTGTCGTCTGATTGAAAGTGAAAGGCGATACTTAACTAACCTTTATCGCTTCATGTGACTCTCGTTGGAAGCCTGTGAACACTGACCGCTACTTCGATGTTTAGGCTGCGTGTCTCGTTAAGTAGCTTACACATCTCTGTCCACAGGAAGCCTACTAACACCAACCGCTACTTCGATGTTTAGCCTGCATGTCTCATTAGGTAGTTTACACATCTCTTTCTACAGGAATCCCAATATAATACTGACAGCTACTTCGATGTTTAGCCTGCGTGTCTCGTGTGGCGAGACGGGCAGGATCATGAGCCGTTCACATGAAGGAACAGGCGGCAACAGGTGTCCTACACGGTCGGTGGGGTGCATCAGCAGCAGCTGACCAGGTTTTCTTCTTTTGTAGTCAGAGCGGATTGGAAAAAATACACTGAAATAATTGCCTGCGAAAGAGAGGTGAAGTAACAAAATAATTATGTGAAGGAGGCCTTCAGGATTCACACCGTTGTCAAAGAAAAACAGAAGGGCAAGAACTGTGGGATAGGACCCCATGTGGTCTAGCAATATTTTTAGTCAAACCAGTTTAGTTTCAGGCAAACCAATTTAGTTTTAGTCAAACCAGTTTAGTTTTTAGCCAAACCAGTTTAGTGCTTAGAGTTGCTCTTTTTGAGCTTGACCGGTTTTCAGGCGTTAGTTTCCATGTAGGTTGAACATTTCAGGTGCTGTAACATCGATTGAGTTTGCATGTGTTGGAGCCGACATAAGAGAGGCTTGTTTTCTCTCTGTGTAGTAAATGTTTGATTGACCTGAGGAAGGCAGGAGCAACCCTGCTGAAGTTTTGTGTCTGGAAGTAGATGTGCTGCTCGAAAATAAGAACGTTTTTTAAAGAAAGATTGCCACGGACACTCTTGAAGGAGAGCAAAAGAGGACTCCGGATGGAGCTTGAGCATGCAGTGTCACGGTTTGGCACAGCTGTTGTGCCTCATTCTTACTGTCCGTTCTGACTCTCGGCTGTGCCACTTTGCCCTCTAAATCACTTTTAAAATGAATGTTCAACTATGCATATTGCAATGACCAATCCTTTAGGTTTTTCATCACTTCTGGAGAAATTTAATCCCAATTTTGTGGGTACTTGAAAGTTTGACGAAATTCCCTTCGTCAGCACTTTTTACCAGCTCCTTGGATTCAAAAGACTATCCAATGTGCTGTGGACCCTGATTTTACTTGCAGCCCTTGCCAAAGTACAATGGATCTACTGGATTATATTCCTCGACAGAGGAAAGGTACGCTTTTTCTATCAGAACCATGGGACTTAGTGCACACACAGCAGCGAGCCCTAAAGCTACGAGTTGAGAGAGAGAGAAAAAGCAGCCAGGACCAGCCCTTTGAGTAAACTTTGCAAAGTCGAAATTGGCATCCCACTCACACATCCGACTTTTCTGAAAAGACAGAGCCATTCTCTCGAGGAGAGGGCAAGGCCTCGGGTGCCATCCAGCGCAAAGGGAGTACAACCTAAATTGAGCCAAAGAGTGGAGGAGGAAGAAAGCACACCGAGACAGGAGGTTTAGCAGCTGTGGTGATGGGAGCAACTACGATGGGGACAGCAGAAATAAGATCATTTTGAAAGGGGCTATTGTAATCTTAAATCGAAAGTGAATGCAAGTGTCGCTATAACAATGATACATAGTGGGAAAAAAAACCTTTGTGACATGCCACAGATCAGAATAACGTAGATGCCAAGAGATGAAACCAGGCTGGTACATACAATACATTTCCTGGAAAATGAGCTGCAACTCCAATGGTAAATTCAGGATACAGCCCAATGGCCAGAGCAGTATGGCGGAATACTGACCCGAGACGTGTCCTGGGCCAGTGTTCGACAATGCCGCCTTGGCCATTGGGTTTTTTCCTACTTAAGCTTACCACACGAAGAGCAGCAAATTGCTTCCATTCAGGAACTATGCTTTTGGCAAAGCTATGATTAAACAATCAGTAGGACAATCGTGCACAAAAGCTTCCCCATGTCAGCATGGTGGTATAACCAGATACCAGCATCATAGTATCAGGCCATACCATGTGGGCCATTGGCGGTTGTTGATAGTAACCATCTTGTTCACCCACACAGGTACCAGCAAGCTACTACTAGTCTGTTTTCAGGAGAAGTTCTTGCCAGATTCGGCTTTTTCTGATCAACTTGAATTCATGGAGACCGTAGCTGCAGATCGCAGCTTGGTTCCGTCTCTCTCCATTTCTTCATTCTAGCTCGTCAGTGGCTGCTATATTTTTCGTTGTGGTGTGCACCCACCCACCCTTGAAAAACCTCACCCTTTATGCCTTCTGCTTGCTTGGTTTCGAGAAATTTTTTCCGTGCCCAGGACCAGCATTTGTTGTTTACAACGCAGCCTGTTGACACACAGGTTGCCGGACTTACAGTACAAAGTTCAAATAAGAATGTTGCCCACTTTTTTGGGGGGCAGCTGTTGTAGAGGTGGGTCCAGTCTCCGGTGCATGTAGTACGACAAAATACCACATTATGTTCCCGCGTTCCCGATCTGTCAGTCCCATTGAAACAATCATGTGCCACGTGATAACCACTAATCCATTCTTTGAACATTTCCTAATAAGCCTTGAAGAAAGCAATTCGTATTCCAGATCAACTTCAGAGGTTACAACTTCCTCAAAACTCCCACTCCTCATCCCTAGATTATCAAGACTAGTGTTGAAACATAGTAATTGCTTTCCAGTTATCGGAGGAAGAGGTGTGCCTGCATGGAGAAAACAAATTGATTGAAGGAGATTTGATACATGCACAGCTCTGTGCCGAGACTGGGACTCAAACGACTGCAGCACGATATCACCTAGCAGCTGAGATGATGAGTTGCCTTGCTCTCCGCCATGCCTTCACATCATCCTCGGCTTATTGCCAGAAGAAGAGCTTTCCTGTTTAATACCTGAATGATGCGTTTCTATTCATCACTCATTTTCCCACTTCATCAGGTTGAAGAATGTTCATGAGCTGTTCAAATGTTGAAAAGACCTTTCACATCCCACCCTCGAAGATTTTTCAAACTTACTGCTCGGGTCCTTTTATGTATTGCATTGATGTGTTGGGTTAAATGAAATATTTTTGTGTCCTTCTACCTAAGTTTTCATTAATTGTTGTGGGGCTGCTCTTTAGGCAGGATACAAGCTGATCTTCTAATCATTTGACAGTATACGGCTGCTGCCCTCTTTCTTATAAAAGAGTGTACATATCCATGCACTTTCTAGGTGGTAGACTTTTGATTCTTTATTTTGGGAGAAAGCGTTTCTTTCTTTCTTTTTTCTTCCAAGAAGAAGGGAAATAAACTAAACCGTTGTTTTGAGAGGGAGCGATCTCACCAAAAGAGTGGAAATGAAGGACATTTGTCGAAGAAACGATGAACACTTTGTCAATGTCTGCTTGAGACTAAGGTCACCCGAAGCACATACAGTCGTAGTATTCACCATGATTTCAAAGCACTGGATCATTTGTCAAAACATATTGCAGCCGATATGGCACACAGCTGTACAGGTTACCTTTTCATTTGCTCTGTAATCACCCTCCGCTGACAGACGTCTGGACAGACCGAAGTCCGCAATCTTCAATACCCCATCCCAGGTCATGAGAACATTGCGGGCGGCTAAGTCTCGGTGCACAACCTGGAAGAGTACCCATGAAAGGAAACATTAGTCTGCTGAGAAGTAGTGAAGATTAGGTGCAGCTTTTGCCTGTAGCACTGAGAGAAATATTCTCATGTAGGCTTCAGGAGTTCACATCTCCAAAGTAGGAGCAGATCATTTTCCCCTGCTGATATTACTCCATGGTTTTGAATGGAATTCCAGGATATCTTTAACCTTGAACGAAAAAGGAAGTGTCTCCATGCCATCCTTTGACACAATGTTTTCAAATCAATGACTAACCCTCTGTTGTGCCAAGGCTTCCATTCCCAACGCGATTTGGAAAGCAAACTGCAGAACAAGTCTCTCTGGCAGAGCTCCTTGCATGTTCATTCCTTTGCCAGAATGTTTTTTCTTGCCAAGTCCCTGCCCTTGATACTCAGCGTAAGATTCTGAGTCAGTCTGGACGTGGCTGGCTTGGCAGCCGCGGAGCCATCGGTGCAAGTTACCTCTTTCGCAGTACTCCAGCACAATGAATGGCGGACCTGAAAAATGTGAGTCGAAATTTATATTCAGATACTCAAAGGTTTTTTCCTGTAAAACCAGTTCAAAAAAAGAGGAACGAGTCTGTGAGGTAATGTGATCAAGCTAGAATTGACGGGTGGTCTGCTGTGAAGCTTGTGTATATGAGAGTGGATGAACCGCTCACCATCGGATGTGCACAGTCCGATGAGGTTGACAAGGTGGATATCCTTCTTCAGGGATTTGAAGAGCTCCATTTCTCGACGGAAGTCCTCGACATGAGAGCTGCTAAGCCACATATCCCCTGCATAATTATGTGGGAACAGAGGGGGAAAATGGAGCCAACATCGTTCTCACGGCTGTGGCACTTAAGATAAGGCAGAGGAGTTGCAGTCACTTTAATGCATTCCCAGTATCACCCTCTTTTAACAGGGTCTCTTTTGTACCCCTCGTTTGGTGATTTTGTTGTTCAGAGAGAGAGAGAGAGAGAGAGAGAGAGAGAGAAAGAGAAAGAGAGAGAGAGAGGGAGGGAGGGAGAGAGAGGGAGTTAGAGAGAGAGGGAGGGACGGGAAAGGATATCAATAGAATATTACAAAGGGAAAAAGGTGAATGAAAAGGTTGTGAGCCATGATCGGGTGCCTACGGCTCTTAACTCAGCTTACGCTTCAGTGTCTTCACCGCCACCTGCTGTCCGCCATCGATGGCCGTGTCGTTAACTTCATCTTTTTCTTGAGCCAGCAGAGTAGCATTCCACACCTCCCCGAACTGGCCTTCACCTGTGAGAGGTATGCAAGGACCATCGTCCAGTTATGCCAAGTTCATCCCTCAGACAGTTATTTATGGAACTTCAGTGTCCATCTATTCAGTGCTCAAACATGAAATTTTCCATTCTGCTAAAAATTATGCCATAATGTTATTTACATCTAGAGCTGGTTGATCAACTATGTATAAACATGGGAGATTTACTGGTTTAGTTGTTTACGGGATTCTTGCAATTTGCATGGGAAGAAGTGCTTGTAACTCTGTGTACTAGTGTGGCGAGGTGCCGGGCTTTTCCTTTCTCACCTAGTGTCTTGTTTAGTATGATCCTTTGTCGGCTTATTTCTAAGTTGTTCCTGGGTCGGTTGTCCAGCGACTCTGAGTTGCTCCTGAGTGGATTGTCCGGCGATCCTGAGCTCATGGTGAGTGTGCAACTCAGCTCATTCTGTTGCAGAGAGTAAACAGCTGCACTTGTCGCTGACAACATTGGTGCCTGCTCCTTGCTGAGCATAAGAGTGTTAGGTCGGGCAGGTGTGGCTGGAGGGGCAGGTGTGGCTGGAGGTGTAGGCGTGGCTGGAGGGGTAGGCGTGGTTTGAGGGATAGGTGGCCCTGCACCAGAGCCTCGTTTTGACACCGATATTCTTCGAATTACGACTAGAATCAAAGGGAGAAGAGCAAGGAGAGCAACTCCCCCAGCAACTATGCCTAGAACTTTGGAGCTTGTCTGATCGCGGACGGCAGCAGGAGTTAACACTTCACGCTCCTGCTGAAAACTGCCAGTTGGCTGGTACTTTAGTGAGGAGGCTGCAAGGCTCTTGTTGGCCGTCATTTGACCGTCTGTACTGCTTGAAAAAATGGTTGATGTTGTCTGAGCTGCTAAAAGGCAGGAAGGAAAGAAAGAGAAGTGTACATTTCTCAGTATGAACACAGAGGCCAGGGTATGAGTACAGAGGCAAGGGTTTGAACACAGAGGCCAGGGTATGAGTACAGAGGTAAGGGTATGAACACAGAGGCAAGGGTATGAGTACAGAAGCAAGGGTATGAACACAGAGGCAAGGGTATGAGTGCAGAGGCAAGGGTATGAACACAGAGGCAAGGGTATGAACACAGAGGCAAGGGTAGGAACACAGAGGCAAGGGTATGAACATATAGAGGCAAGGGTATGAACACAGAGGCAAGGGTGTGAACACAGAGGCAAGGGTATGAACACAGAGGCAAGGGTATGAGCACAGAGGCAAGGGTATGAACATAGAGGCAAGGGTATGAGCACAGAGGCAAGGGTATGAGCACAGAGGCAAGGGTATGAACACAGAGGCAAGGGTATGAACATAGAGGCAAGGGTATGAGTGCAGAGGCAAGGGTATGAGTACAGAGGCAAGGGTATGAGGACAGAGGCAAGGGTATGAACACAGAGGCAAGGGTATGAGTACAGAGGCAAGGGTATGAGTACAGAGGCAAGGGTATGAACATAGAGGCAAGGGTATGAGCACAGAGGCAAGGGTATGAACATAGAGGCAAGGGTATGAACACAGAGGCAAGGGTATGAACACAGAGGCAAGGGTATGAGCACAGAGGCGAGGGTATGAGCACAGAGGCAAGGGTATGAACATAGAGGCAAGGGTATGAACATAGAGGCAAGGGTATGAACACAAAGGCAAGGGTATGAACACAGAGGCTAAGGTATGAACATAGAGGCAAGGGTGTTTAATTAAAGCAATTTAAAACGGACAAGGTTTTTGTTTCAGCAGTTGAGTTAGGATGGTTAACCAAAAAGCAAGACTCTTGATTGAAATCCTGACCGCAATAAATCCAGAGTGTCACACCTCATTTCATGGGTGTAGTATCAACACATGCATTCCTCATCTCCCTTTGGTACACTAAATCTTACCGGGGCAAGAGCTGCTGTTAGTGGTTGTATCACAGCTACAGCTGTATGCCTGGCCATGTGGCGATGACAAACGACAGTTAAAATGTGGGTCGCACCGTTTCAGCTCCAATCTGCATTGACCTTTACCAAAGACAATATTGGGTGAGAAAAGGAGTGATTTGAAGTCCATTAAATGCGGACCATCCCCCTCCATTGGCTTTTCTTGCTCTATCCACAGCCTTCGTGAAAGGCATAGACAGTGAGTGTCCACACGTAGTACACTTTCCTGAGCCCATCACCATCATCAGTTGGCATGGTCCTCTTATACTTTCTAAGCTTGTTTTGGAGCATGCTGCAGCTTTTGCTTCCAAAGTCTCAAGATAAGAGTTAGCCGAGCTCTCTCATTTAATGTCAAATTTCCTTTTCTTTCTGTTGTTCAGGCAAGGAAAGCCTTAGTGTCAGTCCCGGACTGTTAAGTCAATTCTTGTAGAAGAATGACACGATCATCATCAAGTAGCACTAACTGACGCAGCAGCATTAGCGTTTTCAATGCCTATAACCTGAAAACTAGTTTCAGCCTTGAAACAACGCTACCTGCTCCAGCACAATGAACTAAAATTCGTATTATTTCCATATGCAACTCACAACCGGGATTTTAATTTCTCAAACGAGTGCGATGGACTGGCCGTCCAACAGTTGAGCGGGACAGCAGACTTCCTCCAAATCTTCTCTGAATTTTCTTTTTCTTATTGAAAGTCAGCAGTTTTAGCCGACCACACCTTAATATTACTACAGCAACCTTTGGGGTACGTATCTCCACGCTTTCTTGCGAATAATAGTCTCCAAGAATCCTTCATTAAAGCGTAGGACTAGCCCATCGAAGGTTTAAACAAGCTTGTCGGAATCACATACTTGGCATCCTTGTAGCATCTGCATATCGAGTTGATCTGCCCGCCACGGCGAACTTTTCGATCCGGGTACTCGAGCATGCGCATAGGCTCTGCGCGGC
>JAOWAR010171855.1:0-16665 GCA_028571005.1 Clathrina lutea | reverse complement strand
AGAACACGAACGCGAAGTAAAGGTGCATTTCCCTTACCCTTGAAGGACAGGAGAGCAAAATTTGTTTCACCGATCAAAGACGAGGAGAATTTTACCCACAAGCGGAAATATGCGTGACCCGAATGACCTGTGACATCCATACACACACACACACACACACACACACACACACACGCACACACGGACAAACAAACGTTAATTATCGTTTGTTGAACCACCTACAGTCCCTACGGGCCTGACGGTGGCAATAAACTCACTATCTACTGCTGCAAACGTGAATGAGAAGGAAAGAGCGTTTCTGGTAATCCCCAGCGTGAGAACGTCAAGCTCGCCTTCTAGTGAACTTTTAAAGATATTTGGAGTTTTTTTCGCTCAGAGAAGATACCACGTATTACAGGACCTCATCCCAAAATTTGTTCTTGCAGGTCTTTCGGTTCAAATACAAGGGAGGCAGACCAATGTGCGATACCCCAACCCCACCGACACTTATCCCTTCTAGTTGTGCAGTTGTCACTGCTGGACGTCATGAAAAGGAGAAAGTGCACTTTAGAGAGCAAAAGATTCAAATGACGGAAAGAATCAGGCAATTTAAATCCACGGTGATGTGCAAAACAACCCTTTAATGTGAAGCCAACTAACAAACCCAGAAAAATCGTCTGTTGTGGTGCTGGGAAGCACCTGGCATTTGATCTAAAAGCGGCATCAATTGAGTCCGATGGAGTTTAGCGCAACACATCGTGTAAGGACACCCTGTCTGGCTATGGGTGAAAAGATTGCCACTGCCGGTACTGTCATAGTGTACAAGTGCTAAGGGATCCAATGAACCTGGTGGTGAGCTTTGATGTATCCGACGGCCTCCCATCGGATTCTAAGGGAATTAGCAACAACTTAATACGTGACATTCACCCCGTTGGAAAACTTGTCCCAACTTCGGTTCTACTTCGCGATTAAAATGTGCAAGAAAATTCCTAGTGACTTGGTGAAAAAAGGAACTCGACGTACTGAATAGTGTTCTAGTTAAGGCAACGGTGCTGTTCTGTCTCAGCTGGAAAGCCACAAAAGCCATCATGAACAGCACTACGAATGTGTTAACACCTGTGCGGGTATGCACTTCCCACTGTGTCTAAGGACTGGGTCCTTAACTGGGTCGCCCCGCTACAGGCATTGCCCTTTTCTTCACACCTGTGAAAATAAGCATCAAATGTACATTCTTCCGAGCATTCAATATACTTATCACTTGTCAGTCGTGTGTAAAATGCGCAATGTACCTGGTGTTTCGATTTACCCCACTTAGTTGAACCAGTAATTAATATCACACATTTCCTTGTACCCTTTATCCTTTTCTCCGTCTTTGTCTTTCTGTTTTTCTCCCTCCCTGCTCATTTTTTCTCTTTCTTTCTCTGTCTGCAATCTCTCTCTTTCTCTCTCTCTCTCTGGTTTCCACTAGATATCCCTCTCTCTACCTCCCCTCTCTATCCGTCCCCACCTACGTCCCTCCTTCCCTGTGCCTCCCCTTCAATCTCCCCTTTCCTCACACTTTCTATCCCTCGCTTTCCCCCTCACTCCTCTCACTCTCCCTACCTCCGGCTCTCTATCACATACACTCTCTCTCTATCTTCTGTTTTTCTCTCCCTGTATGTCGGTCCCTCCATCCATCCCCTTCTCTCTATTACTCTCTATATATATATCTCCCATGTCCATAATCGGCACCTTTAACGTGGGGAATTCTAGAACAGGAAAAATGATCAAAGCGGCAAGGGATGCCACATCTTGGGGGAGGGGGTGGCCTGCTTCGGTTGCCCAAGTGGTGGCTGTCGATCACATTGGGCTCGGGTTTGGGGGAAAGTCTTTCTTGATTTTACCGCCAGATGGACTCGCAGACGCCCCTGCTTTTTGGCGGGACTTGGGTCGCCGAAGCTTGTGTACAACTTGAAAAACGTGAACATGGGAGAACAATACTTTCCTTGTTTCCTTCCTTGCCCTGATTTTTAACATGTAGGGTGACGGTTGTTTTAATTGTAGAAATGGGTAAGACCATCTTTTCTACCTTCTCTGCCACCGTCTGCTTTGTAAAAACTGAAAAGATCTTCCTGTAGTCGAGACAACAAAATACATCAATTGACCGCCCATACGTTACACATACATCGTCCGTTTTGGCTGTAGGCATTCCTCCGTTACTCGAGGTAGACACCGTCAGAAAAATAAAACATTGATAAATCTACTGAATTGTACCATGTATATTTTCCTTGTTTCAGCTGCATCCCGGTGACCGCAATGCTTGCCTGGTAATAAATTCTCATCAGGTGGGACGTTTCGTCAGAGCAATGAGCTGGAAACCACCGCGACGCACCAGATTTCTACTGTTCGCAGTAAATTGAAAGCATGGTGTATATGGACACTTTCATCTCCTGGGCAATTCAGAGGTAATCAGGAAACAGTTGAGTACTTTTCTGTGCATCGTAAGTCAAAGGACACTGGACAGACAAGAGGAAGAAAGAATGGAATTCTTCTCACTGGTCTCGCAATAAATATGACATCATGGCCTTTAGCACATGGGTACACCTTGTCTGAAGAAAATTTCTCTGAGTAGAAAGTGCGGATGTAACTGAGTGCGGTAGATTGTCGGTGACAAAATGCCTTTTCCTCGCTTGTTCCATCTTGAATTGTCATTTTCTACTAATTCATGTTCTAAAAAAGAGGTGTTTCTACTTGCAATTTGCCCTTGAGATTGTTCTTTCTAGATGCCTACTGGAAGGGCGCATTTCATTTGAGGAACGCCTTGGTTGTGACTAGAGCTGCTTCAAGAAAGGCGACCTGGACGAATTCTTTTCCCAAGAGGAGCTCTTTACCCGGTATGAATCTCTTCATCAGTACTAGCAGTAGGGGGACGAAAAGGAGAAGAAGGACGGTGAGAGTGATGATGAGAACGACGACGTTGCCCATGGTGAGTCGCATCTCTTCTTTTCCTCGGGCAGCGATGGCGATGCTCAAAGGCCGTGATTCGGGTGCTGGCATTGCTGTCTCCGATCGGGCGTACATATACAGCCCGGAGAGCTCCAAAGGCCCAACTCTCGATTGTTTGCTTGCCTAACGGAAGCCGGGGAGCAAGAGAACCTTCATGAAATGTACATTCCGCCTGGCCGAAGAATTTTCGCAAACCTCCTTGGTTCAGTGATAAAAAACAACTATGATGTGACAATCTGGACGGACCCACACCGATAGACGAAAGGCCGCCACCACCAAATGCGAAAAGGCCGCCACCACCTGCTAAGTGCGAAGCATCTCACGGCAAAACATCGCTTCGAAAAGAAAAAGTGAAGAGTGTGAAGTCTATGCCAAAGGCCTCCGCTTCCCCTTCTCTGCTGAGATGTTGCAGATCTTTGTGAAGAGGGTACAACAAAATTTAGAGGAACTTGAGAAAGGTGTGAGAGCAGAGTCGATGATAAGAATAATGCTCTTCCCAACAGCAGAAAACTGTGGAAAGCCTGACTTGCTAGGCCTGCTAGGTTGATAGAGAGAAGTCTAGGTAACAGTTTCCCACGTCATGGGGCACCCACTCTTTGGTGTAATAACGTAAGAAGACACATTTTCATTGTTGGTTTCAACCTCAATGCTGTTCCGACCGTACAATGGCCACGGTTATTGACAAAGGATTGTGAAACAGCAGTAGCATACAGACAAAAACTAAGAAAATCCCGACTGAAAACTCGAGGACTTCTCCTTTGACGCAAGCTCATTCCCGGCCTTGACATTCGCAGGGGATTCAACCCTTCCTTCCGTGTCGACTCCCTCCACACCGACCTCTTCGTCCATCATGTCCCCTCGCGCTTTAACAAGCAGCTGTCATGAGGAGAAAGTCAGTTTTGCTGGTGCCGTCGTTTCTAGACTCGTAGCTCTTCTCTTCAGGCTCTTTTCAAATGTATTCGAAGTCTTCATCGCTCACGTCACTCTGTGGACTTTCTTTGTGTAATTATTTTCTCTGACATTGAGTCACTGGCTGACCTGCACCCACTTTGCTTTGTGTCCCTGAAAGCTTTGTCTAAGACAGGGTCGCCCCCTGTCTTCTACCTTGTTGAAGCCAATACAACTCTTCCGAGGCGCTTGCGTAATCAAAAGCACCGTATCACTGCCAGTCTCAACATAAACATTAAAGAAGTTTCAACTTACAGTTCTGTGATGGTCTTTGTCTTCGTCGCACATGCTGGAACTGAATTAAGGCGTCTATAGGTGCAATCCACTCTTACCCCATTCGTAAAGCAAGGACGTCGTGCAGTAACAGTAGCATGCGCAAGGCTTGCCATTAACCAGATAAATGTTATGCATGCCATCACCAAAAGGAGGAGAAATTGAACTCTGGAAACAAGATAAGTAGTCAAACCGTGGCGAAATGTTTGAGATTTGCAGTAGATTAATCAGCTTTGATTGGAAAGACTTTGTGTATAGCCCTTTGGCCCAATTGTTGACCACTCTTCGCATGTTCAAAGTGACTGTGTACTTCTTGGTGTGTTGATGTTCATTCAAACCCATACATTTTGAGTCACGTTGGACAAGTATAGCTCTTGGCTAGGTTATGCAACTCTCCACTGATGAGGAGTAATGCGGAAACAACTTAGGGTCTCTGTTGTTAGGAATAGCTCTGGGTGGAAAGGCCAATATTAGGAAAGGCAACTTCACATTGAAGACGTATTAAAGCAAGATGAAGAGGCGTTCAGAAACCTGTTGAGAACAAAGCGACAGAGCTGACTGAGAAAAGAGACGACTGAGAACTAAGATGAAATTGTCACTTCTAAGAAGCACTGAAGAACTGAAGCAACAGAGACATCTGAGAGAAGCGAGGCGAACTGAAAACTTAGAAGAGGCCCTGATTAACTGAAGCGACAGAGACGACAGACAACCGAGGCGACCTGCACATTGAGACTGAGGCAGAGACGACTAAGAACTGAGCATTGAGCATTGACCTGAGCACTTGGGATGGCCGGCCTAATTTAGACAACAGGTGAGCAGATAAAAATAGATGTTTAGATGAGGTGGAGAAGGTTTTGAGTTCTACATTTCCCGGGCCGCAGAAATAACTGTTGAGAAAAAGTTTGTTTTTCATGAATTGTTGTTACGAATTTCCAACAGGCAAAGCTTGACTATTGTTGACAAAGTTCCCGGGCTTTTGAACCCCTCGAGGCAAGATCAGCCAGATTAACTCAACCAGGACAATCTCTCAGTTGGTGCCATTTAATCTTGCTTCGAACTTTGCCAAAGCAATTGGCTACGGTTGTTGGCTAAAGGGAAGTCTCGTTCTGAATATACTGTATGCGAGTCTGTTGAAAAAGCAGTTGTAGTTTCTCAGGGTGAGATGCTGTTTTAGGAAACTGGACAATCTCGTAGACAGAACTGCTGCTAAACGCTCCATGCGGAAGAATAGTAGCTCTGTTCATGGGATGGTCTTAGACTTGGCCATCGCGAGGCTATAACGGACGCTTGGAATTTGACTTGGAATTGGAAGTAGGCACATTTCCAATAGCCAATTTCTGACGCGTCAACCAGAGGACAGATGAAGGGTCACTTGCTCCATATCTTCAACGTTGCGGGGGGAGAAACATCTCGGATAGGAGAACGAGAGCTGCCAACATTGTTTAACCAGTCTTCCCTTTCCACTAGTACCTCTTCTGGCGTTCGATCGTCCCATCTCACCTTCAACTGCCAAAGTCGTTGCATCAGCTGTTTCCCCTTTTACGCACTTGGAAATGAAAAGCCAAAAGGACCAGACATTTAACTGGAATTGGAAAAGTGTCTTTCGACGTTGATGTGGTTCGTGACAAAGATGAATGTGTAGTTCTGTAAATTCCAATGTACTCCTAGTGTCTGCTGAGTTGATAAGTCCTCGTGGTCCAAGTTTCAGTTTAGCTCGGGCCTGGCTCTTTCGCTCACTGAAGAAATCTGTCGACTTCCTGACCGCTGCTTAGCCACTTTGTTAGACGAAATCCACCGAGTTGGAATAGCCGGATAAACTCTGCCGACAGTACGATTGCTTCTTCTGCTTGATGAACGGGCTTCGACAGGCCGTGTATATAGAATTTCCTTAGCACGGTCGAAAATGCAGATTTGCTGAGACTGCCTGTGTTGTCCAAAACCGTTTTAGAAGGGCAAAGCTCGCGCAGCTCGGTGAATCCTTTGCGCCGAAAATGAGCTTCAACATTTTGCATTCCTAGAATACTTCTTCCAGACGACGTTCTTTCCACCAGAGGAACTGGAGTGCATCAGTGTGCCGGGATGGTACGCCAACTTGGTGGAACATCTCTTCATATCCTACCACTGCAACTCGGTGCGGTGTGAGTCTTTGTAGAACACCCAACAGATTGTGGGCCAAGTCCGGACATCTTCCTTGTTGGCTCTTTAGAGAGCTGCCTTTGAAATCCGCAGCTGCATTGAAGACGACTCTAACTTTCTGCCTCTTCAGCACGGCGCGATGTGATACATAGTGCGTAAGGTTGGATTGGCTTACTGCTTCTTTGGCCGTCAAGACACGTGATTAGCCCTTTTTGAACAGGTCTTCAATGTTCTCCCTCAGACTCTCGTCTTCTTTCAGTTTTCATAAAAGATATTCGAGTCGCAGTTCTGCAATACGCTTGTTGTAGGGTAGAGATGGTATAGAATATTTCCACAGCATTGGAACTTCGTAGTGGCTGTCTACTGAACGGCTGTGGGCTTCCATGGTTTGAAGTGCTCGTTTGTCCTCCACAGACATACTACTAAGCTCATGGTCTCCCTCCGGAATCCTCTCTATGCTCAGAAACTGCTCCATTTGGGTAGAAAGAAGTGTGTAGGTATACTGGCAAAAGCTCACATAGATGTCTTTTGGTTCTTGCCTTCGCAGGATTGCCAAGGAACCCATAACAGAGCAGCCAAATACAGTCTAGATGGAATACGGCTCACCGCTTTTTTCAGTGCGGTAATCGACTAGGATGTGTGCTTCTGGAACATCTGCTCCTAGTATGATATCAACAGTTGGTTATTCATCTGCCGGGTTGTCCAGAACAACGTCGTTCATGTGGCTGTAGCTGCTGACGGCGTCAGTCCGAGGGTCTGTGTGGTGGACAATTAAACTGGAAACAACCCGAGCAAATGGAGTCTCCGTTTTGGAACGTTCTGCTGTTGATGATAGTGTGAAAACTATAGTTTTCAACTTCTTTTCGTCTCATCCGTTGAGGGTTATAATTGTTAGGCTCTCCCGCCGCTTGATTGGTAGATCTAATTGTTTTACCGAAGACTCTGAAATTAATGTTCCAACTGAACCACAATCCAAGAGGGTTTGTGCTGTAATTATGACGTTGTAACTGCTCTTGAGAGTTACAGGCACAACTTTCAGCAACACTCTCTGGTTGTTAGACACATCGTCAGTGGGAAGTGAGCTCACGCCCAATGTCTTCTCTCTTGGAGGGGTTGTGTCCTTCTACTCCGCCTCTCGTTGTTTCGGCTGAGGTACGGCCGGGCAATTTGACTCTATCTTCAGTTGGTTCCGCCGAAGTTCAGCCAGGCACTTCTTGGGAAAGTAAGTATTCACGTCTTCTCTGTGAAGAAGAGTGTGGTGTTTCCCACTACATTGCTTCCAAGTGGCCTTCATATGTGCACTTTGATGCAAAACGACCTTTCCTGAGGCAATTGGGACAGGCCCCTTTTGACATTACGGTCTGCTGTCGTGCTGTTGGCGACCTTTCTTTGGACTTTGCGCAGTCCTTCATCACAAGAGGCTCGCCGTAGTCGATGCATTCTACGCTTGTGCTCCTTTTCCAAAGAGGGGCATCTAACTGCAAATTTCATTTTGAAGACACTTCGGTCATCATCGTAGTCACTTTCAGATATTTTTTTGTGATGAGGTGCTTTAGGGTGGTCTAGCTTGATGTCTCCGAAAATAGGATCGTTCAGTATGTCCGCTCTTTTCATTAGGAAAGACACGAGGGCTTTAAACCGAGATTGTTTACCCGTTTCTGTGCCTTGTCCCTCTATTTGGTTTGTTTCAAAGATGGAAGATGTTGCACAGTTTGAAGGACGTTTCCTGTATTTATTTCATCCAGACCTTGAAAAGTGCACAGGGTCTGGAACACCTCTTTTGCCTTGTAGGCAAAACGCGGGAAACCTTTCCCGTTAGTGAGGCAAAGGTTGGGTCCTTGTGTGAGCCCCTTGACACAGGCATCGGTAATCATGTATGGACACCCATATCGATACTGAAGGGTGTCTAGAGAAAAGTTAGACCACCTGGAATAGCCTCCAACGCTTTAACTGATGTTTTTGCCTTGCCTTAAAAAAATGCAATAGCAATGACCTTTTCTACGATGTGGCAGGTCTGTTAAAAGGACGTTTTCTACCAATCAGTTTATGAACCGGAGCAATTCAGGCGGTCTGTCGTGAAACTTAGGCATTTAAGCTGCGGGAAAACTGAGCTTCAGGTGATTGCTTACAGAGCTGCCGATAGTCCGCTTACTACGTTCCGACGTGCTTCAAAATCAGCCCTATCACCTGCGTGAACCCCGCGCAGGGATTCAGGTGAAGCTGACCAACGAGCTGACTTCTCCACGCGATCCAGGGGCGGCGCTTCAAAATCTTTCCACCTGGGAGCCCTTTCTCTACCTGGGACCTGGGAGCCCTCTCCTCTGCATGATTTGCACCCAGTGTGTCAGGCACAGCTGACCAACGAGCTGACTCCGTAGCGCGATCCAAGCCCAGGGCGTCGAAGCGTGTCCGCCCAGAAACGTGTGCGTGATCAGCACGCAGTGCAACAGGCACAGCGGACCAATGAGCCGGCTGACCACCAACTAGGCGCTCTCTTTTCTGTGTGATCCGCACGCAGGGTGTCAGTCACAACTGACCAACGATCCAAGCGTGGGGCGTCAAAATCTCTCAAACTAGTATGTCTCTCATTTGCACATAGGGGTCAAGCGCAGTTGACCAACGACCAGACTTCTCCCTGCAATCCTGGAGCGCGGGGGGTGGGGGGTATCGATATGTTTCCACATAGGAGCCGTCTCGTCGAAATAATCCGCACGCAGGATATCAGGTATAGCTGACCAACGATTCAAGTGGGAGTCCAAGTCTCTGCACCTGGTCGCCCCCGCATCAGCCTGATCCGCACCCAGTGTGCCAGTCAAAGCTGACCAATTAGCTGACTCCACTGTAGGATCCAAGGGAGGGGTGTCAAAGTGTCTCCGCCCATAAACGCAGTGCATCAGACACTGCTTGCCAACGAACCGACTCCGCCGCATGATCCAAGTGCGAGGCAGTCAAGCCCTCTGCCTAGGAGTTACTTTGGCTGCATGACTGATCTGCACACAACGTGTCAGGCGCAGCTTCCCACCGAGCTGTATCCGCCTCATGATCCAAATGCGGGGCATCCAAGTCCCTTCACCTAGCAGCCCTCCCGTCTGCGTGGTCCGCACGCAGGATGTCAGGCACAGCTGACCAACAATCCGAGCGATTGTCCAAGTCTCTCCGCCTACAAGCCGTCTCGTCTGCGTGGTCCGCACGCAATGTGTCAGACACAGCTAGTCAACGAGATGACTTTTCCGCGCAATCAAAGCGCTTGGCGTCAAAGGGTCTCAGCCTAGGAGTTGTCTCATCCCCGCAGTCCCCAGGCAGGGTGTCAAACACAGCCGACCAACGAGATTACTTCTTGAGGCAATCCAAGCGCGGGGCGTCCATGTGTATCCACCTTGGAGCCATTTTGTCTGTGTGATCCGCACGCAGGGTGTCAGGCACAGCTGACCAAGGATCAAAGCGCGGGGTGTCAAAGTCTCTCCACCTGGGAGACTTTCTAGCTGCGCGATCCGGACGCAGAGTGTCAGACGTAGCTGACTCCACCACGCAATCCAAGCGCGGGATATCAAAGACTCTCCACCAAGGAGCCCTCTCGTGTGCGTGACCCGCGCGCATGGTGCCAAGCACAGCAGATCAACGAGCTGACTCGTGCGCGCGATCCAAGAGCGAGACATCGAGGTCTCTCCACCTAGGAGCCCTCTCGACTCCGCCGCGCGATCCAGGCGCGAGGCTTCCAAACGTCTCCGCTTGGGACTTGTCTCCTATGCGTGATCCGCATGTGCAGGACGTCAAAGCTCCTGGGCGTACTGGGTTGTTGGGACGGATTCGTCTGTGCGACCCGCATTTGAGGTCTCGAAATCGCTTGCAGGTAGTGTTTCGCGTGCAGGAGGCAAGTCCCAGGTGTTGAACGACCTGTATGGTGGTGGGCGTAATTACTGTCGCTCGCGCTTGACGATGACGAGCGTCTGCGTAGATTATCAGTGTCTCGACCGACGTCGGGGTCTGGCTTCACCACTCTGAACGTTTCCTTGCGCAGACGGACAAGTTCGTGTTTAGCCTCAAACATTTCCGTAACCAGTCGTTGCAGCTCTTGAATTCGCTTTGCCTGGTCAGCATATAGACGGCTTGCTGCGTCTATTCTTTGCTTTTCATCCCGCGTCTTGCTTTGGCCGCGTGTTATTACCCGCATCACGACGGCGTCATTTAAATATGAAAAGACCGACAAATGAAAAGGCAACATCACATTGAAGACGTATTAAAGCAAATTGAAGAGGCGCTCCGAAGCCCGCTGAGAACAAAAGCGACAGACACGACTGTGAACAGAGACGACTGAGAACTAAGAGAAACTTTTCACTTAGTGGAAGGACTGAAAAATTAAAGGGATAGAGACGACTGAGACAACGGACGCGAAACGAACAATTAGAAGAGGCACTGTAAGACTGAAGCGACAGTGACGACTGAGACAACCAAGCCGAACTGAACACTGAGAATGAGACAGAGACGACTGAGCACTGCGCATTGACCATGGAGCTGAGCCCGTGGGATGGCCGGTATAAAGAAGACAGCAACATGCCTGACGATAAAAATAGATGTATAGATCAGGCGTGGGAGGATTTTGATTTCTGCACTGGGCTTTGCCTTAAAGAGCACTCTGCCTGGGACCCCTATCATTGCTCCTAGGTCTTCTTGCAAAGCTCTTTGGCTCACATTTTCCTGAAAACGCTCGGCTTTTCGCAGGTGGCTTTCCACTCCATTGAGGCTTGGCTTATCGCTTAAACCTACAAGTGTAAATTTACCTGATGGGATCCGGGAAGGCCGAAACATTCAATGCTGCCTGCCGTTATATTTCGATACAATAGACAGTTATTTGCCTGCCGAACAGCTTCTCTAACCTGAGGTTAACTTACGAAAGATTTGGTGATTGCTGTACACTCTTTGGGCGTGGAAATGCCAGCGTTATTAGATGAAACGGTCTTATTTGCCCTTGGAAAGGCAATAATTCTTGGAGCATATCAGGCTGAACAGAGAGGTTGCATCAAACTGAAGTGCAGCGATAAGGAGTCACGATAAGAGGCGTGTACCTAGATCTTCCGGGCGACGGCTGAGCTCTGGCTTCATCGCCTTGATTTCCAGCGCTTCTTCCAATGAGGCGAGGAAGGATGTTGCCTCGGCTGCTCGTGTAGAAAGTGGATTGTCAGGCCAATACACGCTTTGGCATAAAAGACAGATGCTTCTGAGTAGATAACTTTTGATTTATTGCAGATCGTTTACCCACGGATTCTTTGGGTCATCATAGTCCTTAAAGCTTACCACCCGGGCCTGATTTTCGTGGTTCGAGAGGATACATCGGCTTGTATTTTTGAGACGGTCAGTTATAATTGGCGGCTACATTTCGAACGGAATCATAGCTTTTAGTTCAGGTCTCGCAGCATGGTGCTCGCTTCGTCCGTGTTGCCAGTCATCGCTCTGACAGCATGGACGTTGTGGGAGAAAACATTATTTGGTAAGCGTGTATTTGCTCACATCGCTTCGGGCAGATTATTGTCTACAATCCACTGAGGTGGCATCCCATTGCCAGTCCTCGTATTTGTTTAGATGAGTCTAGGTCCTGAAGTACAAGGTTGATGCGTGGACTGCCATCTCTTTGTCGTGAGGATCTCCTCGATATGCAGGTGCAGATGGCTTTACATGGATTAGTGCAGAACCATCTTCATGTTTCGTTCCTCTCTCGGATAAAGAGGGCCATGGTGTTCACCTGATGAGGAGAAAAGGGAAATGATTTCTGCCTGTAAGTTTATGTCCTTTTTGCTCGAGTTGTAAAACATGCGTCTGAAGATTCGAGATCCATGGAATAACTGTTTGAATTTTGTGCCGCATGAGTCCATTGTGTTTCGATAGACCTCCCCAAAACATAACGTCTCTGCGGTTCGATAGCAGGCAGATTTGGGTGACCTGGTGTGAAGAGCAGGCATATAACACCTAATGACGTGGCCTTGTCGAGTTTCTCTGAAGAGATAAACCTTCGATTTGCCTCGACCACAGCCCGCCTTCATGTACCAGACACTGTGTTGGCTTGTTTACCATGGTTGAAAGGGAGGGGCATATGGACTCTTTGGGTATTGAGAAGATAAGCTGCGCTGTGACGACGAGGATAGTAAACATTTTTCCATGATATCTCCTTGATGTCTAGGGCAATGCGTTCTAGTAATGAAGGTGCAAGAAATCTGGATGAAGAAGGTAGACTTTCGGCATACCAGTTCTCTTCCTGGCAGGGAAAGGTTTCAAAGCCCTTGGCTGATGTTTTCATCCTTCTATTGTCGTCCCTTTTAACCCTATCAAGTGGGTGGGCCACATTGTGCCATCCATATACACTTCCATAAGCATAGGCCATAGGCCGCCCGGTCAGGACATTTGGGCCGATTCGCAATTAAGTTCTGTGAACAAATTCCTGGCAGCTGATTGGTTTCTGTTCTGAATGTTCATAACATCATGCGCGGCGCAAGATCGCGTCGACCATGCATGTGCAACGCATGCAAAACTAAGGCATACATTCATACATGTGCACGGCCGAAGCTTTTAGGGGCCTAGGTTGTGATACCCACAAGCAAAACTGCGGCCAAAAGTCTGTGTTGGACCACCTAAGGTCAATTGGTTTCAATGGACTTTTCATTATGCAGTTTTACTTGAAACATGAAGGTTGGTTTAGGTCACCATGAAAATGACTGATTTTGGTGCCTAATTTGAATCTTACGGATACCCAGACGAATCAAGCTTTAACCGTATCCAGGGCAGGCCCTTTTGAGTCTTAAAACCTGGGGGCGGGAAACCACCTTCCTCTTGCACAAAGGTCGTCATGTTAAGTTTTTTTGAGAGCTTGGTCGGAAGTGAATCAGTTGAACCAGTTGTTTTTATGGTAACCAAGGGCTGGGTTTAAGGTGGCTTAACTAATTTTCTGGACAAATGTTCTAAAGACAGGCATTCCCACGTGTGCTCTGTGTTCTTGCGTCATCAAAGGTCAAATGCCCAGAAAGAAACTTGAACCGCTTGCAAGACATTGTGGTTCCGAAGACTGGTTGACCATATTTCTCGGAGAAGAGCCTGTTTGCGCTTTTCAAGCTCACTCCCCACGGACCGCGGAGATACATCAACCTAAAAAGAGCACCCACTTCTTCGGAGCTGGTAGTGCGGCTGTATGGCTTGGTGTAACCTGCCAGAACATCTTTTCCAAGACAGGTGATGGTCTTGTTGGTGCGAGCATTAGTGGACTGCACCTCTAAGTCGACCATTGAGGGGTGATGACTAAGTTGAAGACGTTACGTGGTGTCTAACATGACCGCGCCTGCAAAGTTTTCAAGTCTTGCTTTTCCTGGCAGCACATCACATTGTCGTTTCTTACCCGTTGCTCAGGCGGCTTGTCAGTCTAAGCCATGGTCTCTGCAGTTCTACTTTTCTTGGGCCCAAGTTTTTCTGTCCACTTTTGCCACTGTGTAGGCACTGGCAAGTCAAGATCACCACGGCTGGCCTCATCGTTACCTGGGTCGATGTTGTTCACTGGCATTAAGGGTGTCCTTGGTCGTTTCGGCTATGGAGAGGAGAGAGCATCGTCTGGGTTGCATTCCCTTTAGCAATCTTCAGAAGAACATCCAAGAGGTGATTCTTCAAGATCTATCGCATCCGACTCGACGTCGCCATCAGAATAGTGCTGGAACTGCACGTCGGTGCAAACTTCGCCAGGTCATCCCCCTTGTCGCTGCCCACAACGTGCCCCAAAACCTCCCAAGCAGTCAATGCTCACGTCGTCCCAGAAGAAAAAATTAAGAAAACGAGGCGAACGGGGGGGGGGGCAAAGCAACTGCAAAAGACTTTCCTCAGGGTAGAAGCCACCGGTGTAATCTGTGGTTTGGAGTGCTGCGTCTTGCTGTCTTTATTTGCCTCTACTAGACTCCAAGCTTGTCGATGGTGTAGTTTTCTTGAATGGTACATGGCTAATCATTATACTATGGGCAAAGCACCACAATATGGGTAAAAATAGGGAAACTACAGACGACAGAAGCTCAAAACTGAGTTTTTGAGGGCTCGTTAGCATGAGGTGACTGATTATCCGAAGAGCCATGTTTAGTCATTGCCATGGTGACGATAGGGATCGCAAATGTGTTTAAACCATTTTTTCTTGGGGAATTTCACCTAAAGAAAAAACTCAAGGAGCATCAGGTCCCCAAACATATAGCCTCAGAAGATATACCACAATGTATACCTCCGTGGCGTAGTGGTTATGCAGTCTACACGCGAAAGGTTGCGAGTTCAAATCCTTCCATGGTTGTTGCCGCACCGTGCAGAATACCTCGATTAGCCCTTAGCTATTTTTGGACAAAGTACGTTAACAATACAATAATGGAAGAATAATGGAATAATTATACCTGGGAGGGGGGTTAACTTGAGGTTCTGGCTTATCTACATAATTAGGTCCAAAGCAAAATATGGTCATGGTAAAATTGAGAGTCGTTCTCTATTCAATTTCTTCTTTCCATTGTGTCATAGAATTCTTGGTGGTACTCCACAGGGGGCATTTGTCTCTATACTACATGGATGAAACATCCTCAGATCGGCAACAGTCGGCATTTTTCTGTTGGTCCACAAAGATATGAGCATACAGATGAACCCAATAACCAAGGAACGCGTCTGTGCCTGACATGTCGTTTTGAAGCGAATCTTTCTACACCCAGTGTAAATCATGTTTGCCAGTTTTGCTTTATTTTAAGTTTCATTCTCGCCCCTACACACAATTTATTGGCTGGTGGTGCCCGCTGTCAACCACACGCTGCCAAAAATACACGTAGTTATTCTTATTCAACGAAAAGGAAACAGTAACACCGTGAGAGAGAGAGAGAGAGAGAGAGAGAGAGAAAGCGAGCATCCAAAACAACTACTTCGATTGGGGTGCCCCAGGCTGTCACAGTCACACCCTTCTGCGAGACTGGTAATCCACTGACACCCTCCTTAATTAGCTCCTTATCTCCTAGCAACCGAGGATGGCCTTGTTGAGCCGCGCACGTGCGCTCTCTCTCTCTCTCTCTCTCTCTCTCTCTCTCTCTCTCTTCTCTCTCTCTCTCTTTTGAGTACTTACTCCGTCCTGGGTCTCTCTCTTGTTTTGACTCGAATTGTCTCTGTTCGCTCTCGCTGTTCTGTCTGTGGGTGACGGTTACACCACCTCTTACATCCGCCATTGACAAGTACTGGCGTGTGGTGAAACCAGCGCAGAGCAGGCCGAGCAAGCACTGGTCAGGCCTACGAAAGCTACAGCAACAGTAGATCTGCCGGTCACGCATGCATGAACGTGGATAACTTAAACAGTGCCGTTCACGTCTCACATTCGTTCATGTACATGTAGATCTACACGGATATGTCTACGCCAACCTGCTCGCAGCACGTTGCGGACTAGGGGAGAACATAAAAATGAAGGAGAGGAAAAATGTGGAAGTATAAGCGAAACCGACGTCGCCAAAGTGGAAGCTGGAAAGAAATGCAGGTCGCAAAAGTGACCACTAGATTTGAAAAGGTGGTCGCAAAACGGAACTTTCCGGTCGCATTTTGCGAGAAGGCGACCGGATTTTTCGAGCCCTGCTTTTCGTCATTCTGTTTTGGGTGATTGTCTCCATCCTTCTTTCTTTCTTAATAGTGGTGATTTGGAGCCAAAGACAGCCTCAGACAGAAATTCTGGTGAAGGCTGACGAAGATCCGTCGGAGGCCACGATTCCACGTGACATCCGGCGATGTTAGTGAGAAACCAATTCTCTTTGTCTCTCTCTCAATTTCCCTCTCACTCTCTCTCTCTCTCTCTCAGGAAAATTCTGAAGTTTTGGGGAATAAGCTTATTGAAGGCACTGGAATTGCTTGAGCCGTTTTTACCAAGCCTTTATTGACGATGGCACGTTGCTGATGGTCCCAGTATTGACCGTTTGCATCTCCTGGCCAAACTATCTCTCGTGATCGCTATAACAAAAGCGGTCCATATCGAAATTCGATCGCTCAGAATGTCAACTTCTTACAGGTGTATGTCAGCAAGTGGAGAATGGGATTGTTAAGTTTCAGATTTCGAATGGCCGTCTTTTGCTTGCCAATTAGGACGGCCGGCAGCCGCAGCCTGTGAGTACAATAACAAGAAACGGGATCTGCAAAACTGCCGAGGAACAGAGAAATTTGAGACATCTTTCTGAGATGACGCATTTGATCATAGACCTTCTCGCAAAATGGCGACCGGCCGGGCTGACGGGGCGAGCGGAAAGCACGCGAAACTCAAATGTATGCGTGCAGGTGCGCGTGCAGCTTGCACTGATGGACAACCTTTGGCCGCTTTCTCTTCCG
>JAOWAR010171744.1:0-16698 GCA_028571005.1 Clathrina lutea | reverse complement strand
TGTGTGGCAGTGTGGGGAACGTTTCGATGTGTTACCATATGTGCTGCATCACTATCAGCTTGAAAAGAAATAAAGGTCTACGAATGCTCTAGAGAGAGAGAGAGAGAGAGAGAGAGATTCTATAATTGGTTCGAGATCTGTATTTTTTTCTGGAGGCTCTAGATCCTGACATATCATTTGTGAAATTATGATTACAGTAAAGAGCCAGAAATTTAACAATCTCTTGAACATTTCTAGACTTTGCTCTAGACTTAAGATGCTTTTTTGAAGCTGCATGATATTACACACCAACATGATTTCCTGTACACATATTGCTTGTAACCATTCTTTGATCATTTGATTCTTCCCCGAATTATCTTTCCTATTATTGGATTGAGTATATCATCAAAGTAAAGGTCTGAAGATCCTTTTCCTCTCCTCTTTGCCCATCTGCTTTCCACAATCATTGATTTTGAGGCATTTTTCTTCTTATCCCCAAAAATAGGATTTTGCAAGTTTTCTTCAAGCAGTTGCTGCAGTTTCATCGTTTGATGCTCGTCGAACAGCTCCTGTCTCCTCGTCTTGGTTGTTGACTGAAGTTAGAGGTGTTGGCTCAACAGGCAGTCCAGCTCGTTCTTTCAAAACCTTGCCGTCTGGTTCAGCCTTACGACCTTACTTCGCTCAAGAGCAGGTTTGTGTAGCCTCTTAGCTGCCAATCTTCACTACCTGGTGTCAGTTTTTCTGGGCCCGTAAGAAAGGTTATTCACCATTTTGTTGCCAAAATCATTTGCATATTGCTGTTAGCATCTGTGAGTAGCACCTTACTTTGAGCATATAAACAGTGGCCTTGAACCAAGACTGAGAAGTGTGTGATTGTCACTGCTCTTGAAACAAATACAGTGTATTTCAATTTCTCAAAAAGCTTAAACTGGGTTGGGCCTACATGAAGGGTGTGTCATGCTTGTTTTTGAAGGAACGTTCTTCTGGCTCACTCGGTTCAAGCATAAACACCGATATTGAAGCATTTTATCCACTGCAAGCGCTGGATTTTCTGAAGACATACCATACAGCAAAGTTCTTTCTGCCTGATTTCAGATCGCTTTGCCACAGTCAGTGCGGGTTACAAGCTCAGGGAGCATCACTGTCATGGTGAGAGTTGACTTAGCATACAGTGTGGGTGTGTGCAACTACCTGACAAGATGTGCAGGATAATTCAAGCACTCACAAGCTCAGGCCACGAAAGAGGTACTAGTCCTGTACGTGTGACCAGGTCTAAAGCTTGAGGGTAATACTAGCACAAAAGGATGTTTGATTTGTAAAAGACACCAGTCTCATTCCCCAAATGACAGGAGGAAAACTTGAGATGAGAAAACAAACAAAAGAAACTTGGTCGCAAGGTTGTGGAAGGCCATTTTCCAAATACAACAAATGGTGTTGGTTGTGAACTGAATTTCTTTTCATAAAGTCAGAAAGCAATCCTCATTTTCCCCAACGGGAATTTCCTTTTGCGTTGTCTAGTTTCAAAAGGAGCACGTTCGTTCCCGAGCTTCTCCGAGGAAGTTTAACTTGACCGCCACTATCAGGTCGCAAACTCCGTCCACATGTCAGCGAATGCTGATGGAAGTCTGTTTCTGGTAAGCTGGAGAGCCTTTCAAAACTCTCCTGAAAAACACACAGTGGAAGAGGCTAGACATATGCTTGTTGTTGGTTACTCGTGGAAGGGCAGTCACATGATCATAGTCAAGTCATACTCAACCTATGCTTGTGAAGGGTTACTCGTGGAAGGGAAATCACATGATCATAGTCAAGTCATACTCAACCTGGAAATCAGTGGATGCACTGTTACGGCTTGGTAAGTTCATTGGCTGACAATCGCTCATACCTTTATTCAAAGTTGCAAACACTCACCTCCATAGGTGTCAACGGTCACTTTACAATCTACAGGCTTTTTTTTGGATAAATACTGACCATTCCAAAAAAGAGAACATTGAGCACTCTTATTTCAAACCGCCATCCAGGGAAGGAGTTTGGCGAGCAGCAAAGCTGTCTAGACCATACAATTGTTGCGTATCGTGCTAGGTAATTGTTGTGTACCGTGCTAGGTAATAATGCCACAATTTTGATCTGACTCCTACGCCTTTACTTATCCACTTCGTCAATCTTGCTCTCTTTTATTTCGACCATTGGACTGGTCACCAGACATGCATGAGACAAACATGCGATTAGCACGTTCGTGGTCAAGAGAGTGCTTTGAAAAAAGGAATTTGACTCTGACATGAGTTCGAGAATGAGAAAAGAAAGAAAGGACGCGGGGAGGGCTCAAACCTATGTTGCCATCGCAGTGAAAGTGAAACATTGTTGATAATCTCTTGGTCCACGGACTTTGGCCTGCGGGGGACTCTGACCTGCAGTGTGCAATCAAATCCCTATCAGAGAGAAGTCGCAAGAAATGATTCGCTAGAAGAAAAGTGGCAAAGTGAGTGGCAATTTTTGGGCGCTCCTTGCTGCTGGGTGTCTCCTACGTCCGAGACGTGTGAGAAAGATTAGTGGAGTGCGCCATGATTCTAATGCATGTTCATGCACCTGTGGCCAGGGTGTTTAAATCAGGATCAGACTCTGGCGCACCAGACAAAACGTTGTTTCACGAAGATCGGTTTGAGCCACATCACCTTGTTGCTGAAGAGCCAGTATGGGTACGAGACCTCTCATAGTATGCGCAAACTCTCTCCCATTCCATAGTCATTGTTGGCGGTACTGCTTTTTGGCAAAAAAAAAAAAAACATGGAATGTATCGCATGGCTCAGGCTATGAGAGATGAAAGACACAGGATTGAGCAGCTGAAAGGTGCCATACCCTGTTAACCGAGTGCGACCAAATGTGCCTTTAAACATGCAAAATTAATGACAGTACCTGCGGCAGCAGCAGGCAAAGGTCTCGCGACCATTTACTTCCAGCAACAACGAAACCTTACCCCGAAGCAAGGGCCTGGACGTGCAGAAGTGTGACTACTGGATCACTAATCCTTCGGAAACAGACTGCCATATATGAACTGCACAGCCATTACCTGTCAATATGCCCAACCATGATTCGCCTGCATACTTAGTAAAGTCAGGCAGTGTCCCCCCTAATTATATGTTGTGGCGTTTGAGCAGTGCCATTTGGCTGCGTAGACGATGGTCTCTTCTCCTTCTTGACACTTGCTCCATACTAAATATGGAGAATTGTGAACGCAAGTAGGTTTCTCTTTTTGTATTCATGCGGTAGGCTTGGAAAAGACGCTGCTACGTGATGTTTCAAACTTGCGACTATCAGGCAGAAGCACAGAAAGAAAGCAGATGCGACCGCTTAAATGGACAACTCCATGGGGTATTAAGGGATGCTAAATGCATCCATCTTAACTGAAAGATGACAAGGTGGCAGGTCCAGGTACTAAAGGCTGAAGGCAACGCAAATTGTGGCCATTTTGGATTTCCTGATTCCAGTCATATACTTTGATATTTTTCTAGGTTTTTTTCCTTCAAATCTGTTGTGCCTTCTTCAGTTTGAAATTCCTTTGAAAACTTTGAACACTTGCTGATGAGTCTCCTTCCGCTTCTTACCCCATCTTATTCTGTTCATTAGTTTCTTTAAGTTCGCCTCACCATATCCGACTTTCAAGCTGGTTTGATTTCATTGTTGAGAGCACCTTATTCCAAGTACATGCCCTATGTCGATCTATCCCTTTATTTTATCAAGAAAGTTCAAAAAGCGCACTATTACTTAGATCCCTGGATGGTGTGATATGTTCATAGTATTACAAGTTTGATTCTCATACTGACATTAAGAGATCTAGAGCAGCCAAAGTTTTACTTTAATCAGCAGTCTCTGCAGTTGATATGTGTATGTGTGTTCTCAGGCTCACAGGCGGCCGTGTTGCCCATGGTGTAACCTTGGATATTGATATTCCTGCACCTTACATTGCAGGGCAACTGCCTGTAAGTAGGGAATAAGTTGATTGTGATTCATTGATCCATATCTCTTTCCACTGCGGCAAAAGGAAATGGTTTTGCGAAACACATGTCCTGCAAGATTGTAGAAAGAAGAGAGCTGTGATTGCACCGTGGAAATAAATTGATCAAAGAAAATTTAATGAAGCTCAAACTCTGTGCCAAGTTCGGGACTCAAACCCTGGCACCAAATCGCCTTGCAGACGAGAGTTGCCTTACTGTCCACTATGTCATTGCGTCATCCTTGATCATCCACGATGGCGTGGCGGCGTACGGATAGTAAGTCAACTCTTGTCTGCAAGGTGATTTAGTGCCTGGGTTTGAGTCCCAGTCTCGGCATGGAGTTGGAGCTTCATTAACATTTCTTAGATACTCTTTTACATCCATTATCATTTCATGTAAAATTATGTGGGAAAATTGAAGGAAGGTTACAGGAGGATGAATATGTGTCAAGCATATTATTGATCCGATAATTTTTCCCTGAGCTTCTTCTCAGTCCATTCCATGAAATTTCCTTGTGAATGCGTGTGGTAACTTGGAGAAATTCTCACATGAAAAAAGATAATTTCCGGAAACGATGTAAGGCGCACTGACCAAACTAAATTTTTATGAGGGTTTTTGTCACAGCTGTAACAAACTATTTCTAACTTTTGTATTTGTACAGATTGCCGGCTCGTCGGGAGTATACATTGCTGACGTTTTTGTCCAGAAACAACGCAGCCACATCCGCATTCTACTGAGAAAAGTAAATAAAGAGAGGATACCTCTGTCTCTTATGTATAAACCTTCTTCTTTAGTATACTGGGAAAATTTACTCACCAATGGGTGTTAAGTGAATAGCTCACATCTCTCAAAAGAAGCATGGTTCATCGTAATGGTTATGCAGTACTCACTCCGTTTGTTGTTTGATGATGACAAGTGATTGGAAATCACATTGTTTGGCCCTGATGATAGCTGATGATTTAGTTCCTTTTCCGGGAAGGTTTTTTGAAGCCCGGCACTGTCTTTTTAACTCTAGACGTTTCTTTCTTTCAGGTTCTCAATCGAAGGTCATGCCTGCAGATATCGACCATGGCTTCGACATTCTCCTTTGCAAGAAGAAAGCCGATTATATCCATACAACCGCAGTTCCAACCCTGTAAGCAAGCAGTTGCACTGTGTGAAACATTAAACACAGTTGCACAATGTGAAACATTTAACACAGTTGCACTGTGTGAAACATTTAACACTGTTGCACAATGTGAAACATTTAACACTCTTCCCAATGCATGGATAGCACAAGATCAACTTAAAGTGGATTGATACTGAGACTGATGGATCATTGCAATTATTCAAGAGAGGGAGGTCCGAGGCCTGCTGTGCCATCTTCGTCTTCCCCACAAGCATGTGCCCCAGGACTGGGAGAACCATTGCATTTCATTGCTTTGTTGCAACTCAGATCGTTTCATTGACATCAGGCATTGCGCAATGAAGATTACAATTTTAAACTGCAAACAGTTACTGTTTCAGTCTTTGTGGCCTCTTGAGTGCCCTCAAATGGTAAAGATTTGAGACAAGGTTGCAACAAATCCGAGACTTTATCATTGGGCCCCCAGCAGCATTTCGCTTGTTGGATGTCCAGAAGTGCACACTGCCATACCACACCAAAAGATCTGGAGCTCAACCCACCGAAAGAATTAGCCTTGCGAAGTACCAGCAATGTAACTTTTATATTGAAAGATGGACAGGGAAGTGAGGCATTAGTGAGAGTCGAAAAAAATAAACAGCCATTTGTCCCAGACCAGGAATCGAACCAAGGTTCCCAGCAATCAGAGCTGGTGCTCTACAGACTGACCTATCAGACCTAGTCTCTTCCACACCCAGTCCAAGTGGCGCTATCGTCCGACTTGCCTCTGCCTCACAGCAATCAACTCGTTGCAACTTTGAAAGGGACATGTTTTCGTTCCTCAAGCGGTCATTTATTTGTTTTTCTGCTTTCGCCGATGCCTCGCTTTCCTTCCTACCTTTCAATTTTCGACTTCTCTTTCTCTGAAAACGTATTTCTGTAATTTTAGATGTTCTTGTTTTTGCTTTCAATGATCAAAATAGGTTTCCGAGCTATAATTCCTGTCGTCTTCAACTCCCGTACATGCTCTGGACAATCCATGGCTACAAGTGAGCAGGCCCTTCGTGTCGATGAAACGATAATACTATTTTCTTTGGCTGTATACTAGTAAATATGACAATGTAAGCATTACCCCATGAGTCTAAAGGTTGGAGCAGTACCACTGCTACATAATTTGAGCTGGAATTTAGGGGTGAGATCTTCCTGAATCTTGTCTTTGACGTGCTCATAAGGATAATTAATGGATATCAGTAATGTCATGAAGCAGAGCAGGTGTTTCAGTATTTTTGCAGTTCTCAGCTAGGTTAGTAGGCTTTATTTCACTTTTATTTTTTTCGTAACAACCTTCCAGAGCTTTTTTTGTGGGATGATTTTCAGCACAGCCTTGGCATTGAATTCAAAGCGCTTCAATTGATAGAATTCATATGTTCCCTAAAAAATTAAGTTCTATTTTTGGCTCTCCTTTACCTGAGGGTTCCTTCTTTCTCTGTGCCTCTTCAGACCTGGACTTGAGAAATGTTCCACAAGCCTGTCCAATCTGCAATTATCCCACCCAAACCACAGACCTTCAAGAGATGCTCTGCACCAGTGACAGCAGCCTTCTCAAACTTCGTAAGAAATTTAAGCAAGCAGTCCATTCTAGCAAGTGGCATGTCATTATACACACATGCACACCTCTCCTCTATAGCTGCCAGTCATGTATTCTTCTGCGCCATAATATCGCACTGATCATCAAGACATGAAACTCGGAGTCGTGGCAAAACTTGGGCTCCCATTGTTCCTCCCAACGTGTTTATCTAGCTCCCCTTTTAACCGCGTGTGGTTTCCCATAGTTGATTTGACTTAATTTGAACTAACTGAGTTATCGCTGACCTTTTTCCTTTTGTGGCAGGGCTTGTCATCTTCCAGGTTGGAGGTCGATCTTTTGCCAGAGTCAGGACCATTTATCACACGTCAAGCGCGCCGAGGACAAGCTTCACCTTTCCTCCAGGCATGCCGTTTCAACTTTCCTTATCTCAAATTCCCTCAGCTTGCTCCTGCCAGAGATTGCTCATACACCACAATGCAGACCTTCTCCTCATTGCCCCTACAGAGAAGCTGGTCAGCAGAAGTCGAACTCTCACAATCGACGCTGACTCCTCTATCGCCCAGTGGACGGCAGAGTTAGATAACCGCCTCTCCTCCTTACCATGCGAAAATTCCTACTGCCGAGCTGCTGAAAAATTTTGTCCTACTACATTGTAGATTCTAGCAGTGTTTCGATCTCATCCCATCCATGCATTTTGTAATTTCCAGAGCCACTAGAGAGCCATCCTACAGCTTTACCTCGTTTTCAGACTGAAAACAACATTTCTCTAACAAGACACAGAAGATGTGCAAAAGACAACCAGTGCCATGAGTATTGTGAAGATCAAGAATGCCTCGTTGCTGTTCGAGAGTGAAAGTCATAGAAGGAACTGCAGCACAGGCTTAGTCCTGGAGTAAAGCTAAACTCCAGTTGAAACTGATTGCGCGCTCTCTCTCTCATTCTGTACCCTTGTATGCACCTGCCTCAGTGTTCAGGTTGGTTACTTTGTGCAGGCATATGCATGTGTTGGAATGTTTGTCTGCGTGGCCGTACTAATGTGTGGGCACAAAGTGATCTTGACAATACAGGGATACTACCTACTGATTGAATGGCACAGATATCTAGTCTTCCTCTTTCAACTAGATGGATTGGTCTGAGCAACTGATATCGGAATTTCCATTCGGCCAGGCGCCGTTCCGTTGCAGGTTTGAACCCGGCTATGTCCCTCAGGAATGCAAAAAGACAAACATGTTTGGATGTTTCAAATTCTTCTTGAAGAATTTCAATTTCACCAGGTCTACCTTGTACAGGCTTCAGCCTTCTGTGAGTATTAGAATGAAAATGAAACGGATATGGAGTGTATAGGCTGGGCTGGGACAAAGCAGGCTGGAAAATCAATGCAAAGTTCTGTTCAATGATAGTGACACCTGGAAATGCAGCCATGCAAACATGGTTGGAAGGTGTGGAGGATGCTTAAGACTGTTGATGGATTGTGAGACCAAGATAGAGACCAAGAGAACTAAAGCAACAGAGAAAGCTGAAAATGGAGCCACAACGGAATGGCAGGGAAAATTTTCAACTACACTGTGTTAAGGAGGAATGGTAGGATGAGAATGTCGCTCTTTGCCAGGGTTTTGACTGGCTTCTACACTGCTGGTTTTGGGCATAGGCCCGTGCCAGTCAATGAACAGTGAGAGCTAGAGCAACTAATTCCGCCAAGATGGTTATTAACGTTTTCGAAAGGGGATATATGCGTGGATGGTGTGATTGTCAGCTGGCCAGCTGTGACACTGCTACTTGGGGCGACAACGAGGAGGGTGGTGTCGTGTGTGAGAAGGGAGTCAAGGCAAGAACACGACTTGAGCTCTGCAGGAACTTGAAGCGTTATGGCACCGCTGCTCGTTGTCGGCAGGGAAGGTGGATTGTCTGAGATGTGGTAGACCCTCACATCTTGTCCAGAAATGGAGTCTCTGTTGCGGGACACTCGCAGCCCTGCAAGAAGAGGTAGTATCAAGGTTGAAACTGAGACTTTCGAATGCTGTTTAAAAAGAGGCTAAAGCACGTGCAAAGAGTAATCATGGAAGAACAATTAGATCAGGAATTAACAAAATCGAAAGCAGTTGCATTTTCTTTTTTCAATCAAGGTTACTGCTAAAGTGAAATGCCTTTTCCATTAAGTCAAAAGGAGCCGGAAAGATCAATTGAGCTGTAGCATGTAGATAGCTTTCAATATGGCACAGTTAAGGAATAGCCGGCTTGCATGGGGAAACTCCCCATCATACCAAAATCGCAGCGCTAACGCCAGTATGGACGCTAGTAAAGGTTACAATCTCTCACAAAAAAACAGCCCGAGTAACTTCTCACCCACAAAAGAGATAGCATCCTTCTATCTTGGGTGAATTACTAGACTAAGATTACAGGTGGTGTTAATAGCCTAGATCGACACAATCTTTCAACGAAGCCTCCTTATTCTAAAACCACATACTTAGCTTGATGGTTGCAGCATCCACCTGGCAGAGGTCTTCTTGAATATCGCCAAGAACTCGGGGGTAGTTGCAAACAGGACAATTGGTTTGACCGGCTGAAAATCCTGAGCACATGACAAAACCAGAATGACCGAAAGATTGAAAAGCTGCATAAGACTCCTGACTCCTGACCTAGAGACACAGTACCAAGGCAAAAGCCACACACCAAGGAACTCTGGGAGGCTGATTTTGAGGATTTTCTCCGTGATGGCCGCATGGTCGATTTGAAGCTGAGGGTGAGGTAGCAAGTTCAAAATTGTCTGCCATGTGTGACTGTGAATGTATCACCGTTGAGATAATTGTATGCACGGGGTGAATGTGTATATATCAGCATTGTGATAATTGTATTGCAGCATTTGTTTGGCTTTGTACATGTAAAACTAATTTAACTTGTGGCGGAGACGTTTTACTTTCAACTCACTTGTGGTGGATATGCCATTGCATTGGCTGGCATTGAAGACCACAGGGATGAAAGACCGGAAGCCTATACATACACAAAGGAAACAATTCATAGTGCATCCATGGCGTACGACTATCCTCTCTTGTCACCATCTGCCCGAGTCCAACGCTCTAATTCACTGTTTATGGCCAAAAACCTATGTCCTTACTTCAGCAGATGGGAGGTTTATGACAACGCTTTCCTAATTGGCAGGTCAACAGCTACTAAAGTTTGCATTTCAACTGGCTTTCAACTTCAGAGGAAAAAAACGGTCAAACGTATGAATGGCCCATAGAAGGTATTGTTTTTCTTCAATTTATATAGTAAGCAGCCTTAAGATCATGCCTATACATGGCGATTCAGCCTGGGTGGTGTGAAGTGCTGACTGGCGGGATAGAAAAGATAGTTGGAGCGCACGTGATGAAAGGCCACGCGTTAGTGGCCAGAGTGCGGCCGAAGAAAATGGTGAATGGGCCGGCAGGTAGAGGGATAGGGAGAGAGGGAGAGAGAGAAAGAGTGAGAGGGAGAGAGAGAAAGAGTGAGAGAGAGAGAGAGAGAGAGAGAGTGAGAGTGGGAGAGAGTGTGAGAGAGAGGGGGTAGCAACAAAACTTCCTGCAGAATGCTGGCACTACGAAGCCTGAAGAAACATGATCCAATACCCCGCCTAATTGTGCACCGTCCTTCTCGATTGTGCATCATAGATGACAGACGTTGCAGCAATTCAATCACCACAGCTGTGAAAGAAAAGCTGCGCACACCAACAGAGGGGCTGTTGTCACCGACAACGCTTTTCAAAAAAAAAAAAAAATAGCGGACCCTCCTCCACTCCGCACTCCATTACAGCCTCAGAGTCGTGGGAAAGACGCCACTTTCTGCGAAGTCGAAGCTCAGGCCAGACTCGCACGTCTGGCACTCCTGCACTCCTGCGCAGAACGTTACGAACATCCTCCTTTCCTCCGGCTGGCATTCGACCAGCGCACAACAGAACAAACTGACAGCACCGTCCCCTGCTCATCTCTGCCTGCTTGTACATGTACAAACGTTACAGATGAGCAGAAACCGGCGGCAATCTTTTCAACAGCGTCCTTTGATTTCGTCAGAAACTAACCATGGTGTTTGAAGAGTTGAAAGACCTGCCCGATTTTCTCACCTAAGGAAACAACCACAAGACCGTAACACCTTGCCCGACATCGCCAAGGTTCAATTCCAGCATTTACGAGCAGCGTTTTGAGCTTCACGCCCGGCAAGATCCGCAAAGTATGCCATCGCCATTTATGTCGCTTTTAGCAGTTGAACTGTACCGCTGAAAGCAGTCGAAATAAAATCGACAGCAGCACGGTTTCTGTCATGAGGCCACTCGCAGTTTTGTCACATGCCGGTACTTTGATACTGCCTTTTCACTTGACACCACCGTTCGTTCTGCTAGGTAGTGATTCAAAGAGAAAAAAAATTTAAAGCGAGTCAACCCGAGTTCCGACTGGCGCCCAGTGCCCCTGATGTATGTGTAGGGGTGGTCGGCTGAATCGATGTGATATAGTAATGGGTTGATGACAGCGCTATTTGTACGTTACACACTGGAGAAAGTACAGTGAATCACAAAGCTTGTCAAGGAGAGGGATTTATGTTTTCCTGAAACTGATCGAGTCAGCAGACCTGGCCAACCTCTATCGTCCAGCTCGATCTCAGAATAAATCTCTTTTTTTTGGATAATCAGGGTCAGATAAAAGATGAACAAAATAATGAATAAAATACATACATGGTTGAAAGTTGTCATGAATTGAGATGACAGGTCTAGCGAGTGGTTCAGAGAATGACCGGACCATGGCGGGAACTTGGATGCAGCGCAGCTGTGTCAACACCTGAGGAAAAGACAGCAACAGCTGTTATATAGAAAGCGTATAGACAAGATAATTCACTTGGAATGTGATGAGCACGAACACAAAAGATCTCTGTTGCAGAATTGCAATCCTTTTCCCACTCCGTAGGATACTAAACTTACCTTTCTGAGGTGAACCTGAATGTGGCGATCTCCATTTTGAACAAAGAACCGTCCACCAAAGGCATTATTCAACCCATCAATCTGAGAGAGAGAGAGAGAGAGAGAAAGAAAGAAGTTCATGGACGCTGAAGGATTACTGCTTGACTAATGATAGCTGCTTCCTTTTTTTCATTAACCTGGCCCATCCAGAGTTCTGTCTTCCACTCCTAGCGTTGCTGTTTCTCATCCTTTTTTTTTTCAGCTTGAACCGTCCTTTTCTTCAGTGACATATCCGTGTGTTTAGCCTCTCTTCTGCATTGAGCACGTTTCTTCGGAGGATCTGACTGTGTCTTGACTTAAGCCTGTCCGTGAAACCTCTCTTGATTTCAGTTGTACATACCCATCCAACACCAACACATGAGCAACTTTGTTTCATTTTCCTGGCAACAAATGCCGACGGGTTTCATGCATGACAGACGACAAAGTTCTGGGTTCAGGTTTCTCCTCGGTTCGTCATGATCGTCTTCAAATTAAAACTCTTGCAGACACCTACTATCCAAAGGTACATTCCGTCCCCCCAACCCCAGCCACTCACAGAAAGTGCAATGAAACAAAGGACAGTATAATTTAAGCACAATGTTACAGACTTCATGTTGCAGATTCAACGTGCCCCTTTAAACTTAGAATTCACTTTGTAGTGGCGTTCACACATTGACCAATTAATGAAAGGGAAAAAAGAATAGAGAGCAAGTTGCTGTTTCTGACTTACAATAACGGTTGGAGACACGGCATATCGAGGTGGTAGGTCGATTTCCAGTACTGCTCCATCAGAGATAGTCGACCCGAGTCGCCTGTGACAGAGATTGAGAGATGTTGAGAGGATTCTCTTTCTTCACGGAATTCCTTCTGGTCTTCATTTCCTCATAACACCTCGTTTTCTTCTTTTGTCCCTTCTTCAGATCCGTAGCAAACTAGGGTGGTTGTAATCAACCCCTCGATATCCCAATCCCATGCAGCTCATAATCTCCTTGTCCAAGGCAAAGGATTTACATAAAACAGCACAAAAACTTGTCTGCATGGTCGGAATAACTCATCAGAGATCGAGATAGAGATGCATGTTATGAGTTGATGAAGCCTGTGGTTTGGGAGATACAATTGAAGACAACCAGAGACTATGGCCTTTCATTAAAGCCTATCTTCACCGATAAAATAACCCAGAGTGGCGTTTTAACCAGTTTTTTTGAAGGGTTGTTTGTTCACAAAATCATCAACGTACCTGAAGCACACTTCAAGAGAGATGCGATTGCAAACTTCTGGAGTTGCAGAGCTGACAGTCGAGGAAAGGTAGAACTTCCGTTGGGGTGCAGACTTGCGGTGAAACTTCTTCTTAAGCTAAAGGAGAACAGATAACCGGCACAAACAAGATGATAATCAGTTCACACGATAAGATGATAATCAGGTACACACGATAAGATGATAATCAGTACACACGATAAGATGATAATCAGTACACACGCACAAAAATGCATCAATTATCATAAACCAAATCTTTCATAGCCATGTTGTGGTCTCACAATGGCACAACAAAGTTGTACATTCCATTTTCCACGTGTGTCAACTGTTGAAAGATGTTTAATGTCCCATTTACGCCCACTATTTACAGAAAGAAGCATTATAGATTTGTGTCGGCCAAGACAGTACGGCTTTTAGCCATAGTTAATCATGAGTTGTATTTCAGAGGTGGTTTCCTTCTTCCCTGCGTGACGGGTTTGCGTTCATCCTTGCACTTATCAATAAGAAAACCCCTCACCATGGCTGCAGCACTGTTCACTCCGAAAGCGAACATTTCAACTTTTGAGGGAGCATTGACCTGAGAGAATAAGAAGAAAAGGAAAGGAAATGTGTTATTGGCAACGAGTGTTTTTATTGAAAGCAAGTCAAAAAGAATACGCAAGAAGTGGGAGACACTTCCATCTAAGGAATGAAAATCTTCCAGCGGGTACCATTCCTTCCGAAAGAGAGGGCAAAGCCACATTATTGTTGTGTGTGTCTTTCCTTGATGATACCGGGGAGTACTGACGATACTTTCTGGTTCAGTGCCCAAATGTTGTAGCCGATGTCCCTGCCTCTCCCAGACACAATTCAAGGCAGACATCATTTTTTTTTGCATTGGCTGCAATACAGCGACAATCTTTTAACACTCATGTACGTAGGGGATTATCATCAGACCATTTGTTTTTTATTTCTGATTTCATGTTAAACGAATGTGACTGAGGTAACACAAGGCAGAGCAACCGAAAAAGACGGCAGTATGTGGTGTATCAGCCACCCACTAATGCCCACGTGCACGTTATTGGAACTAATTATGCCACAGCCCACGCAGCAGGCCATACAACAGAGGTCAATTCTCCTTGTCTTCTCTTTAAAATAGTAAGATGTCTTAGTTTTTCCTTTAGTCAAATAAATCTGTGAAAGATCAGCATGAACTCTTGCTGTAATCCTACGGGGGATATTACAGTACACGTTCCCATAAAAGAAAAGGAAATTAAAGACAGGCTCACCTCTTTTGTGGCATAGTACGCCCGCCCCTCACTGGCAAGCAAGAAGTCATGGCGCTGAGGTCCGGCAACCTTTTCGGGGTAGTCAGGCGCCGACTGAGTGACTGTTGCGAACAAGGATGGAGGAATCCGAAGGGGTGTTGCCGAGCGACGGCGCTCCTCTGAAGTGGAGTACGCAGCAATCGCCTCAAGAAAGCTGGCAAAGTCCTGAGAAAGAAAAGGTAAGAAATCAGTGATATGTATTGAAGGTGAAATTCAGGGAAGAAGTCAGTGAATCGTATTGAAGGTGAAATTCAGGTAAGAAATCAATGAATCGTATTGAAGGTGAAATTCAGGTAAGAAATCAATGAATCGTATTGAAGGTGGAATTCAGGTAAGATATCAATGAATCGTATTGAAGGTGAAATTCAGTTAGAGAATGAAAAAGACAAATGCATATAGAGCACAAGTAGGTCTTCATGTGAAACTTCCCAATTAACTCAATTGATCAACCTGAGCTTTCTTCAATGAGGTAAGTATTAAAGCATAATTGACATCATCCTGGGCTGGGCAAAATGGAAAAAAAATCCGCTTTCAGGCATTCAGTGTGCCGGTGGAGAAACTAACATCAATTTCCTGCCACTGGTGAGAGTGGAGTACTAAGACTTGTTGACAGAAACTAGTTTTATTTTGGATTGGCTTGAAGGCGTCTGGGAGTGAAGAGAGCTTTAAATTGAAAGAAGATGGGGCTTACAGGTAAAAGGAGAGTGTGCATGCGGTGCAATGCACAGTTCAGCATTGCCTGAAAACCCCCGCGATACTGTTCAGTGTCGCCCTTTGCTGCCAAACCCGCTAAGAAAATGTTTGCGGCGAGTCCAATTTTTGATGAACCAGCGTTTGGACAAGAAGAATGGCTGCATGACTGGCAGGAGCGGAGGTCAACTGCATGGGACAGTACAAAAGACAGAGAGCAAAAGATACATGTTGGCAAGACAACTGTTGCAATTTCAAGTGTTGCAATTTGCTTAAGGTGGAGCCACATCAATTGATTTGTTGAAGTAAGTTGCACTATTTTGGATGTATAACAATTTGGTTGAAGCGAGTTCTATTGTTGTGGATGTACTGTGCCAGACATGGCAACACGAGAGATGGATCATTCCAGTCTCTTTGTTTGAATCAGGCCGGACTCTGTACACAAGGATCACATTGAAAATCACAAGCAAATTTAAGACCGAGGTCTTGTTTTGAAGTGTTGGGTTGCTCCGAGATTAATTCACTGGTCTCAGCTAATTTTCATTGCCTAACTCTGACAAAATTGAGTGAAGATTTCTTTACCTGAACATTGATCGGCTAGGCTTTGAAGCCGCGAGCTGCCGGCATTGTTCTGTTGATTGACGAAGAAGAGATCATTGCAAGATAGAGGAGTTGCTTCCCTGCTCTTCAGCTGCGCAGCAATCCATCGTCCAGCACTGTTCAAGCCAAGGGTAACAGCCTGTGGAAAGGAGAGGATGTCATGTCAACCCACTGGCAATTGAGAACCGGCTTTACGGTTTTTGCACAGTGGAGTCGGGTCATTCTGTATGAGAATGATACTGTGGCAGTTAGTGTTGAAACGAATAGATCGAATATTCGGTATTCGTTAAGGTTTGACCGTGAACACATTTTCCACTAAGGAATAATCGAAAGAAAAAAAACGAGTCCTGCCACGGTTCTCCCCACGTTTGTAAGCACAGACTGGCCGAAGAATGGCAAGGTGGAGTAGCCCTGGGCTGAACTGTGTGCATGCCTATGACGGATCATGATGATGTGCGCGGGGAACGCGACTTCCATAGTACGATGGATCATTTCTCCTGGCGCACGTGCAGAGCAGATGAGTTTATTCGAAAGACCAAGCGGTGGTAAGCCGCCTGCAAAAAAGCTGAAGTTTGATGTTAGGGAAAGTTTGCGAACATCGAGATAGAACCTGTGGACAAAGTTTATCTAGGACTTTCGTGAGGAAAACAGCCGAAAGACGAAGTTTGCTGTGTGCTAAGCTTACAAGTGTGAGTTATCACTAAAGCACAATTGTGGGACCACGTCCAACTTGCATGCCAACGTAGCGAAGGCATAGCAGAGCCGAGGCAGAGCTTCAGCGAGGCAGCAAACAATCGAGCGCTTTGTCAAGTCGAAACCAAACCGGGCAAAGATCTGCTCAATTCCGAGAGCAAGAGACCTTGCTTATTTCATTGTGCGATGGTGTTGCACAGACCTATGGCCCGTTTTGGTCGTGAGCGATTGTGGCATTCAGGACTTGCTGGCTTTTATCAAGCCAGGTTTCATTGTTCTGTCGCACACCCATATCGTGGAAATCAATCAAAAGGGGCATTCGGATGGGTTGAGTGAACGAAACGTTTCCTGCAGGAGTGTGGCGCATACGACTGACGGGTGGACAAGCAATGTGACGGAGGAGTTCGCCACAGCAACAGGGCATTACCTTGTTCAAGCATCTACCCTTGCGGAAGACTGCCAAAATAGTTATCACTAGAGTGAGCTCTTGAAGTTTTGCTGCTCATCCTGCTCGTGTGTAGACTGCAATTATGCAA
>JAOWAR010171633.1:0-16699 GCA_028571005.1 Clathrina lutea | reverse complement strand
AAGGCCTCTTGCTGAGGCGCATCCCAGGTCCAGGAAACCTCCTGCTTAGTCAGGTCGCGTAAAGGTTTGGCCATGTCTGACAGGTTTGGCAGAAACTTTGCTAGGTATTGGACCATCCCCAGTAGTCGCCATACCCCTGCACAGTCTTCGGGTGCGGTCATCTCACTGATGGCTTTCAGCTTTGCTGGATCGGCTACTAAGCTCTTTAAGGTGGCCAGATGTCTGATGAAGGGAACTTCAGTTTGTCTGAGCCTTGGCTTCTCTGGGTTGAGTACAACGTTTTGATTTGCTCAGCGGTGCAGGGATGCGAGCAAGCACTTGCTGTGATGTGCTGTTGCTTCTGCCAGGTTGTCTCCGACGCCAATGATGATGAAATCATCCATGATGACTTCCACGCTATCTAGGCCTTCGATGAGCTCGGGCATCTTGCCCTGAAAAATTCAGGCGCCGAGGTATTCCCGAATGGCATGCGTTTCCAGCTGTACTGCCCAAAGGGCGAGTGAAACGTGGTTAGGAAAGATGACTCCTCATCTAATCTGACGGGCCAGAATCCATTTCACGCGTCAAGCTTGGAGAAGATCTTGGCTCCATGAAACCAAGTCGAAATCTCTTCGATCGTTGGCATGGGGTAATTCTCCCTCTAAATGGCCTTGTTGAGATCCCGCGGATCCAAGCAGTGTTGGCGACACTACCATCAAATGTAGCTCGCAATGTTTAATTTACCTTTTGTTGTTGGTTTATCTTTTACCTTAGGCCGTCCGGTCCGGACTTCTGGGCCGCAGTTTCGCATTTCGATATCAGAGTCTAGGCACCTAAAACCTTCGGCCGTGCACGTGCATGCATGTATGCCATGGTACGGTGTTGCACGCATTACATTATGCAGGGTCGACGCGATCTTGCGCGCGCTAGATGCATCGATTTGCGTGATGACATCACATTCAGAACAGTAAACCAATCAGCTGCCAGGCATATCTTCGCAGATTATTCGTGGATGAGCCCAAAAGTCCGGACCGGCCGGCCTAATGTATCTTTCTTGTTTCCTTATTACCATTTTGTGCAGTAAGGCGTTTCCCAGAGTTCTGGGTGTTTATTTGTGCGTCTACTATATTATTGTTTGTACACTCTTGTGTTGGTAAGTCCGCACGGTGTGTCACCATAGGTGCAGGTACAGACATTGTCATCACTTCTTTGAAGGCGCGAAGTCTTAATAATTCACTGTGATATTCGTAGTGCGCAGTTGTGCCGCTTGCGCTTGAACACGGGGCTCCTTGTCTTCTCCCTTAATTTACAGTTCGCTTATTTACCCGTTGCGAGTCTGCAACAAGCAGATTCGGAGCTTTTCGCCCTTGACGACTTCCACCATAGAGCTAATCCACGGAGTCGGTATGGTCACTTTCTCAATGATGCCTTGTTCAGTGAGCTCATCCAGCTTGTCCTGTACCCCTTGGCAAAGTGCTACAGGGACTCGCTGTGGCGCGTGCTGCACTGGTTGAACAGGCCGGTCTACTCGGATGTGATATTTGCCTGGCAGGATGCCAGTCCGAGTGCCGAAAACGAAAGGGAATTTGGGCACAAGGTCACTGATTGACAAGAACGCTGCCGCACAGGAGTGGACCTGTGCTGTTTCCCGCTACTTTCCGTTGATCTCATCAGTTTCCAGGTACTAGAGGATACCCACTGCGAGGCAATTTCTCTGACCAAGGAAGGGTCTTAAACTGCTGCTTTCAACTAGGTGGCATTGCAGGGTGTATAGGTGACCATGTCGCAGAACCTGCAAATCTGCCTGTCCAATCACAGGAACCTTTGCGCCCCCATAGGCAACTAAGTTGGTCTTCAGTGCGTTCATGCGCTTCAGTTGGTGGTCGTGACTGGCTTTACTGTAATCCCCCACTGATAACTCTGCGCATTGCGCGCCAATGTCTGGTTGGTATCTGATAGCATTGCCCATCGACTCCAGCTTCAATGTGACTAGCTGTCCGTCTTCTAGTTCATTGGGTCCTATAGTGTATACAAAAAGAGCTCCGATCTTCTCTTCCTTGTCTTCCTCGTTGACGGTCTTACCGGTCTGCCGTCTCTGCATTGGTGTAGCTTCTCTGCTCCGGCATTAGGTTGCGAAGTGATGGGGCTTTCTCTTCCAGGCTGTCTCATTCTTGTTTGTTCTTTCCGCTGTTGTCCTTGGTCGTCATTGTGTGGGTTGCCAGCTCGGCACTCGCATCCCCACTGACAAGCCTCATTTGAGCCTCCATTGATTCGGCTGCACGGCATATCTCATTTGTCCTCGACAGGGTGAGCGTAGTCTCCCTCAATAGTCTCTCCCGCACCTTGTTATCTTTAATTCCAAAAACCAACCGATCCCATCGTAGCTCATCCGGCGTTATCTTGTCGAACTGACAGTTCTCACTCAATGCAACTTCCTTAGGGCCGTCCGGTATTGATCGTAACTTTCGGCCGCTTCTTGCATTCGCCTGTTGAACTTGAAACGCTCGAACGGCACATATTTTCCCAGTTCGCAGTAGTTCGCGAACTGTTGGACAACGAGTGCGATCTTTTCATCGTCGCCGGGTTTGGCCCAGTCAAAGGTTGTAAAGACGTCACGGGCCTCCTCGCCAATGATGGTGAGGAGTGTAGGTACCGGAACCGGCTCGGGATTAGATGGCAGGCCAGTGACCAGGGAGTATGCAGTCCCAGCGATCGAGAATTTTTTCCACTTTTTGGCGGCATTTGTTGCCTGGATGTCCAAGTGGGCCGGCGGTGGCAATTGATACGTGGCCATGTAGACGGTTCTAGACTTCTGACACCATGCAGTGATCCGATAGGTATTTATCAAGTCGACACAGGTTCCACCCTTTGAATAGTCTTGACATTATACGAGTCAGAGAGAGAAAGAGAAAACTCAGTGCTTTCAAAACAACAAGCCTCACATGCTCTAGACAGGAGCTGACTGCCAAGAACTAAAATGGCAACATTGCTACTCCACTGCGTAGTTGCTCCGCAACTACTGATTTCACCATAAAGCATCTGGTGACAGGTGCTTGTCCACGGTGGCCATGAGCGTTTTGGCTGCACAGTGACTACATTGCTGTTCTTCGAATTGACTTGCTTGGGCCATCATTGGGAAGGAACACTGTCGGCCCAACGCACGCCACAATAATAAAATAATATTGTCTCCCAGTTGCCATGGTCGGTGTTGACATGTGCACACTTGACAGCGGATCTCTCTCCTGGTGGCAAGACAGGGCCAGTCACCAGGCCATTAATGGAATCTTGCTACCTTCTGCAGAGCATCCCGTCATCTCGAACTACCAGCTGTAACTGGTATCTCTCAAAGCGCGCACAACAAATTCACGAATCGGTCTGCTTTCCTTCCTGGAGATCCTCGATTTCTTGCTCCAGTCCATCGTCTTTCACTTGCTCTTCATGGATACGCTTCGTTGTCGGTGGTGCCTTGGTCATCACGCTGGCTGACATTCCCATCTCCGGACAAGCAGTCTTCACGAATTTGCTCCATGCTGATGGCACACCTGTGAGGCTGTCAGCCTTGTTCCCATTAATCTGCAACATCACCACATTGACGGTCATCTTTAGTGTCTTGACCAAATCCTTGAATTTGCAGACGTCACTGGACAAGGACCTCCTTCAGGCCACCGACCTTAATCCGTGACACATCTACCGCAGGTTTGTCAACCATTCTGCCACAGCCTTGGAATCTGTGCACAGTGTCACTTGCTCTATATTCCATTTCGCCGCAAGATTTGCAGCACACACAGCTGCTTCTAGCTCTGCTATGTTGATGTGCCGCCTCTCATCCACCCTGCATAGCCAGCTCTTGTCTTCATCAATCTGGCCATCAACCTCTAGTACAAACCCTTCTGCAATGTCAGATGTGTCACTCCAAGCGGTGGATATACAACTTGACGCCGCCCATGCACCGTTCACTGGATAGTCTTCTTTCAGTTGATGACGGATTTCTTGGCAGAACTGAGCCACTTCTGGAGCAACGGGGAAGTCCCATCCATCAGCTGACTGGCACATGAGACACTTGATGTAACTGCCCCATGTCCGTATCCATCCCCGACAGAATAGTGGGCAGTGAGGCGACCACGCCACTGGAAAACTTCCCGCTTTGTTGGCAAGATCTGTCCCATTTCTCCTCCTCCATCGTGACGGGCCACCATCTGTGACTTCAAGCTGTAGGCCAACGACGTGTGCTTCAGGGAACGGCTCAGCAGGCTTGGTTGACAACCTGTTCTCAGTGGTGTTGGCTGCGACGTCATCTTCCTCTTTCCTGGGCACCAGCAGAACATCAATGTAATTGTGCACTCCATCAAACTCACTTTATTTTATGTCGAGGATCTTTGGCGCAACGCTGAGGCCGAAGCCCCTCCTCTCCATGACATATATTTTGCCTCTCCATATGACCGTAGTTTGGAACTTCAACAGTGCAGGATTGACGCGGATCTGCAGGTAGGCTTTGCTGATGTCCATCCGCCTGAAGGATGACAGCGGCCCTGCTTGCCACCATAAGCGCAGTTTCTCATTGCATGCGAGGGTCTCTCTCCTGGGGTGTGACACGATCTTCTTGTTCAACGCACGGTAGTCTACCCATGGTTTGACTGGGGCATATGTCTTGTGCTCCTGTCCCTTAGTGATCAAGGGTAGACAGACAGGAGTGTACTGTGTTTTTTCCGGTCACGCTCAACCAACCAGCCTTGGTCGATCAGGGGGTGGCATTTTAGCCGTGAACTTCTCCTCTTTGCCAGCAGTCAGCTTGGCACAGCTATACTGCCCTACTGGCGGTCCAAAGGGGGTATTGGGCTGCTGAAACTTCTCTGACAGCATCTCATGGTCAAAACATTCATTTGCACTGAGGGGACAAGCTAAGGTTGCCTCAAACGAAGGAAGAGCAAAAAACTCAATTCCACACAGCTCGAACTAACCAAACGCCAATATCGGCAAGAGGAAGCTGTAGGAGGAAATCAGAGAACTAGCGAGTAGTTCACAAAGGGGGATTGTCAACAACAGAGCGCAAGAGAAGTGACAGATCAAGCATTTTACAGGATCAAGCAAGCTGAAACAGTTTAATCTATTCTGTTGATTTGCGAAGGTATTGTTGTGCGTTGGCTCACTCAAGTCCAGCTGACAAGCAGTGAATTCCACAAAACAGCTGCCCTGGGCAGGAGTGGTGAGCTGTTCGTTGGGGAGTCATTGCTGGGAGAGGGGAGTCGACATTTCCTGTGTTTAGGAATCAGTGTGGGTTTGGCAGTCAGTCCATGTGTGAATAATGTGAGCCTCTTGTCTCTTCACTCAGAGCGGGTTAGTTGGAAGATTTTTCAGTCAAAGTATTGTTTGATAACACATCGAATTCCAGGTTAACCTGTTGTTGTAAGTTTTGTTTGCCATCTTGTATGGATTAAGTTGATCAACAGTAGTCCAAAATTTCGATATGTCTGGCCTGGAATGTGTGCTTTTGTTTATGTCACTAGTTAGTTGGGAGGGCTTGGATTAACAGTATCTTTTTTCAAGACCTAGCACACTAAAAAGGATCTCTTTTGGTTCCTGGCAAAAAGAATAGCCTTACAGTCTGCGAGGGGTAAAAAGCATCTCCTCTACTACTTTCAACAACGTATCTCAGAGCTTGGTCTAGGTTTGTCTTTGAACGGGCTTGATATTTCCTTCTACTAAGTTTCAATGTGGAAGACAACAATTTCTCACCCTGCTTGGAGGGGTTTCCATGGCAAAAAATGGACTGAGAAACAACATCATTTTCTTCCGTGCTATCCAAAAAATCAGAGCATGACCTTCCAACTAGGCAGCACCATTGACAAGTTTGAAATAGATGCTGATCGGAGGGGAGGGGGGCATATTTGCTACTTAAACTATCCCATAAAAACCTTGACCTGTGCCTTCACTCGTACTCTGAACTCCCTACCCAACGACCTCCCATATCAACCTCGTTTGACCGCTACTTTCCCGCTGCAGCCTCCGCTCGCTAACAATGGTCTTTGATCAGTAGTGAGAAATGTACTTCTCTCTCTTTCTCTCTTGCAGGGACCACCGCAACCTTCATCTTTCCAGTGCAGCTGAGAATGAAAAGAATCGTTCAGTGAAAATGGCTAGGCATGCAACAGAATCCAAAAATAGTCTACAGAGCGGCGTACGAGCTACTCATTTGCTTCAGCGTGTAGCATAAGTGCTTAAATTCATGTCAGAACATGACTTTCGAATGGTTTTTCCCGGTTGCTATTTTGAGAAAACAAACCACCGGAGCAGCTCTGTTCCACAATTCAACGTCTTTTGAGTAGCCCCATCAAAAGTCAAGTTGTTCAAGGGCACTCTGCACTGACTTCCCTTCAGACATCTTTCATGTGGGTCTCGGCAACAAGAGATTGCTCTGATTTATTCTTCTACCAGACCGGAAACACAATAAAAAGGACGTGAAATATTCCATTATCTTGTCTGAAAGAATGTTGGTCCTGCCTTAAGAAATTAATAGAGCATAATGAACACAGAACAACGCAGCTTTGATAAGACATACAGGTCTTGCCTCCAGGGAGAGTCCTTGAGCCGATCCTCTTTGTGGTAAACTTCCACGCTTATAGATCGCATCTGCAAGTGAGTGGCCATCGGGAAGAATTCTTGCCCATTGCTTCACTGTGGTGATGTTTGAAAAGAAAGATCATTCATCTTCAATATCCATGGTAACCAACTTAATTTGCCTAAACGAAACTTCGATGTTGCGGGGAAATAATACAATTGAATAAAAATTGTAAAAAAATGTTGATTCCTTCTGCCGAGACTGAAAGTCAAACTCAAGAGTTATCTTACTGTCCGCTATGCCTAGTAAATTGATAATACTGAAACCAGACTCTCGATCCGCACCAGTACGCATTATTCTTTCAATTGCTTACTTCGCAGATTGTGCAGCACGCAAGCAGCGGGCAAGTGAAAGCAACAAAGACGGTCTGTCAGCAGGAAAGTGCACAAGAAGGCATGCGTCTACGGTTTGATGGGTTGAAACGAGCAAGAACCTGAAGTTGTTGGGTCCTGCTGTGAAGACATGTGCCTGAGAAGTATCTTTCAAGAAGCACAACTTCACTGAGCTTGTTCCAAAAACCTTCGGCTGAAGTATTGATATCTCCGGGTTCAAGCACGACAGTACAGAGGAACAAGAGGACTCGCAAGGAAAACAGTGAATTGAGGTGAGTGTAATCCCAGAGTGAGTAATTAAGGTGTTAGGCGGACAAGAAAAGAACCAATCGCTTCACTTGATTTTTCAACATAGCTAGTGCCGACGACTGTCAGGTTTCCAACATCAGCCCGATTCTTCTGCAGGTTTTTGTTGAAATTTCACGCATTAACGTTGAAGTCAAGCGGAGTGAATTATTTCGGTATGATTCCACAACTTACGAAATGAGAAAGTACTCTTGCTGTCATCTATGAAAACCACCCCAAAGATATTCCTGCCATTTTACTGGAAATCCACACAAAACAAGTCGCTTCACTAACTCTCCCTGCAGCGATTTAAAGAGCTACTTCTAACGTACAATCTGTATGCAGCTCTACATAAGGTGTTGGTATTGATTTGCAGCTCAATTAAAAATCACTGACCATATTCATGATTAGCAATGTACATCATGTTCCAATTTCATTTTAGAAATGAGAGGAGGACATAGTTTCATCACAGGCTTCTGGCTGTGAACAGGCAGAATCTAATGTAGGAGACTAATATGAAAGAGAAAAAAGAAACATTTCCCTGCATTTCAATGTGCCCCAATTTTTATGCAACCTGTTATCCACTTAAGATGGTCTTGGCTGGTCGTTGTGGATGTTGCTATCACCTGCATTATTGTCCAACGTTTCACCCACACGTTCACCTTCTCCACCCAACAAACCGTACATTTTCTGAAAGCTTATTTTCAACTGATTCTATATTAAACTCTAAGGCACCGAATATCATGTGATGGAAGTTATACTTAGCCGTCTCCGCTAGACGCCTGGCATTTTCTCTGTGAGTTCTTGTTGGTAAGCGACAAAAAGCGTGTCTGAGATTTTCGAAATCGTATCCAAACGTTAGAAAAGTCGCAGACAACCTTGTAGTGGTCACCTTGGGCTTTGGCAAGCCATAATGGAATATATAACAAGGTCGAAACTGAAAAAAGTGACATCCTTTTCTCGCGCTTCTTGTGTAGAACAACTGTGACATGCCAAAATCGCCTCGATTCGAAAATAGACCGCTACATTGAATCCAAATTTCAGACTTCTGCTACTGTCATGCTAAATGTAGTGTAGTTACGACATGACTTTGATCAGGTGACATTTGGCGCCTCATAATTGAAAGAAAAATCCCTTGAATACAAGCTTTCAGAACATGAATAGTTTGTTGGGTGAGCAGGGTGAACTTCTGGGTGAAAATTTGGACAAAAAACAAACGGTATCAACATCGACAACGGCCATCCAGCACCACTGTAAAACACCCTACGCTACCCTTACCCAGAACTTATAACTTTCCACAGGCAAACCTTTCCAGCTGCAGGAGAACTGCATAAAAATTACAGATCACTTCTTGAAAGGGGCTCGATTAACTGAGTAGGTTTCTTGCTGGACATGTAAAAACGTGAAACAAAGACTTGAATTCATTGAGAAAAGGGCAGGCCTAGGATGCTGAGAAGAGCGAAAAGAGAAGTGGTTTTGGCCTGTCAGTGGAAAAATGTGCACATGAACCTTGGTCCAGAAGTTGAGGAAGCTTGGCTAAAAGTTCCATTTGAACCCTACTGACTTCAACTATTTCAGTTTGTGCCTTGTGTTCCCACCTGCCATTGTGCATTGTGGACAAGCTGGAGGTGAACATGGAATCGGACAGGCTTTGACACTAAAAGGCAGTCACTCAGCATTGAACACAAACTTACAACTGCGGCTTGAATCAAGAGGCCAATCTGTGCCACCTGGAGACATATCATCTGGTGTTCCATTTAAGGTAAGATTGCCAGGCAGCTTGATACACTTCCCAGCAGGATCGACAAACGTCGTATTGAAAGGGTTTCCAAAGCATTTGTGTGCCAACCTCGAATCACTGGTATCTGGATGACAAGGAAAGGTGCCTCTAAAAGAGCTGGCACAAACCTGACAGGAACGGGACACAGTGGCGATTTCAGAGGCAAATACTAATATGTGTATTTCATAAAAATGGTAAAAGGGCAATATTTTACATTTGTACTTTTATTTTTCGGGCCCTCGAATATGGTTGTTCTGCGCACTTTGCGCAATGCAGATACACCCCTGTGACCTTTTGCTTATCGGGTGAGTGCTCTTCTGATTGACTCACGTTTCCTGGTCCGGTGCTAGCAGAGCCAAATCGCAACAACACCACAATCAAATCCCCCTTCACAAGTTTTTGCCGTTGACTTCGACTTTTTCAATAGAAATCCAAAACTTGTCTGTAGATACTCCTTCAATGATCAGCCTATGAAGCGAAAGATCGCCTACCAATTGAGGCATAAACGCATTGTGTCTACTCGCTGAAGTGCGGAGCATGCTCTGGAGAGTAAGTTGGAGAGACATTGAGGGAAGTGGGCGTTCGCATGAAGGAACACCAGGACGCAGTGAGGAAGGGTGAATGGCAGAAATCTGCAGTGGCGGAGCACGTCTTTAGACACCAGAGCCCGCATGAGATCGATTGGAAGAGCCTGAAAGTGGTGGATCAAGTCAGTGAGGAGAACTAAACAGAGAAGGATTAGGGAAGCGCTGCAAATACAAAAGCGAGACCCTGACATGAATAAGGGTATAAGGCATCGAGTGTAGTGCTACTTGGGATGCTTTACTATAACACAAGAGTTCGGCTTCTCTAAGTTCAACACTTCTTACTCCTAGCTCAACACTCTCTGTTCAACACAAGTGCAACACCTTTATTTCCTACATCTCAACACCTTCATTACCTACTAATCACAGTTCATCACCTATTAGTACAACACCCATTATTTCCTGGTTTATCACCTACTAGGCAGTTTAACACCTATTAGCACCTACCACTTACTCTCGCCAGTATCACGTGGTCACCTCTTCAGTTCTTTGTGTTTTCATAAGTTTGCTCTCTGTGCATGTCTTTTGTTGTAAGTGACTGATGAAGTCAGAGGCATCTCTGGCGAAACGTCTTAAAGTGACAAAAAATTGACTGGTGAGCTGGGATTTGAGAAGAGGATTGTCTGTACTTGTTTAACAAACTATGGGTAGAGGCAAAGTTGAAAGAGCAGTCAACGGGAAAAGATTGGACAAAGACGTTTATTGCGAGCTACACACATCGGAAGGTTTTTAACCCGAGCACCCGCTATGAGTCAATGCTTGTATATGTGATATCAGAACAGCAAAGAAAAATCTTTAATTATTTATACTCTTAAATTAGCAGAGGACAGAACAATCACACATTCACACTCTAACCCAGCACAATGTGCATTAGCTCACCCTGGAACATCAATTTGCACCCGAAAGCAATGATAAAAATCGTGCAAGATCTTTCAAGCAACACAATGAAGGCGATGCCTTCTCAATGAACAGCACCTCCATCACGTTCATGTGTGCTTGATATTGGGTATGTTCAAAAATTCCTAATCCCTTGAAAGGATTCTTGTCCAAAGAAATTAAACAGACCTCTCCTTCAAATGTTGCCTGATTCGAGATTCAGTCCTGATCTCAAGGATCTTTGGGAACACTGAACAGTTGCTGTAAGGTATGTTTCATCTAACGATGATCTTTTAGGCTTCTTAGTGGTTAAATTACTAACAAGCTACACAAGAAACAGCCAAAACAAGCCTGATATCACTTGTCGATAGTGTAGACACCAAAACGTCTTGCTGCTTATATAATCTTATATGTTCACCATTTTCATCAGTTGAGAATTCCATTTCATGTGCAAGAAAAGCATTAAAACTGCCTCTCCATCCAAGAACCAGACTGGTCAAAAATTCAGTACATCAAATTCCTTCTGGTCAAGCTTGAATTCGCCCACACTTCAAAAATGCATTCACATCCAGCTGCACCTCAGTGCTTCTGCCTGCTTGTAGCTGTGCGCGAAGTGCTTGGCAATCTGCCCACAGTGACCAAGAAGAACATTGATGTCCTGCTATCTTTCAGCACATCCTCCGCACAAAGCTCAAGACTTAGTGTGGGTAAAAACTCGGGTGCAGCTGAAGAGGCAGTCGATGGCCTTCATACTGCTCCGTGAATAGTCTTGTCAACGGTGGAGAAGTTGCGTGTGGGTAGGCTGGTTCCGTACATAGAGACATGCGCACACCATATAGGGTAAGGTGGAAAATGGGTGGTAAGACTACGCAGAGTCCTGCTCAATTCAGATTGTCAACTTCAGAATTTGCAGTATCGAACGCACTCAATAATACAAGCATTTAAATGACGGTCTGAAGTGCAATGCTCCAACAAAAGGCAGCTATTTCCTGCCCAATGACCGAAATGTGAGCTTAGATCTTTATGTGACGCTGAAAGTCACCTGGGGCTGTCGATACTGGCCATTGATGGTAACATCAGTCTTGTTTCGTGATCAGTTCAAGGGTCGTGGCCAGTGCCATGTCTGGCTGCCTTGGAGAAAGCACAAGTATTGCTCAGTGGTGTACAAACTAAGGGTCACCGAGGGTTGGGCTCTGCTTGAGCCTTCCCCTGGGGGATCTGGGGGCATGCTCCCCAGAAAATTTTAAAACTTTACGTTGAAAATGGTGCATTTTCACGGATTCTGGTGGTTGGATTCTGAAAATTTCACGGGTGTACACTGGTTAAGGCCTGAAGTATTAGAAGAGGGCCAAACCAGCTGCAAAATGGAACACCTTTACATGGATATAATGGCGCTTTTCACCGCAGAAACATGTTCAACTGGGCGAAATGCATAGGTCAAGAACTGTAGAGTAAACTTTGCATGATCACCTTATTGCAAAAGTACATAACAGAACACTGGATGGACAAAGATCAAGCGTAAGGATCTCTTCACAGCGGAACTCTGGCACAATTTCAACCTCAGCATCAGCAAGAGTGTCTACCAATGACATTCAGTGCGTATGCTTCAATGTACACAAGTCCAGAAATTGATCGAGGTCGACTGGATGAGCGTAGAGCACGTGCATCACGTGCACACGCATGGACAGTGATAGAGAGTGCAAGTAGGTAAGAGAGAGCTGGGATGGTCATGGACAATGATACAGAGTGCAAGTAGGTCAGAGAGAGCTGAGATGATCATGGACAGTGATATAGAGTGCAAGTAGGTCTTCAACCACCAAAGTCCACTGATGCACCTTCCGCATTCACCTGTTGTCACTGGAAGAGGGCAAATAATTTCCAGAACTTGGCTGATGTTTGGAAACATCACTCCCTTGATGGAATTGACCTGCAGAGCAGCCTGAGGACTGTCTGGAATGTCACCAGCGACACTGCAATTTCGCCAAACTGTGCGCCAGGGACGCATTTCAGCAGCAACCACATCACAGTTGTCACTATCAGGCAAGTCATCACCGTGCACCTTCAAGATCTCTTCAGCAATAGTCGCTGCTGAAGTGACAGACTCCCTTGGCACAGCAGGGACCAAGGTCAAACTTCCTGTGACAGCTGCCTGCATGTCTTCAAACCTGTCTTGCAGGTGAGCAACCAGGCTGTTTGGAAAAGGAATGGTGACGGTTCTTTCTATTGTCTCTTCCCCATCCAAGCGACGTCGGCATCGCCAGCAATTTAAATTCACATACTTGACCTACTATTTTCTGGCGACTCACTGGCGCTCTTCCTCTTTCCGTGATATTCTTGACCGGGGTGAGCCTTCTTTCTTTTTCAGTGCATCACAGGAGTGCGCTCACATTCGTGTCATCGTCTGACTATTAGTTTCTTGGAAAAAAGCTTCCGTTCGAAACAAAAGTACAGCAAAGGAGTTCGCTACCCATCCGAAACGAAACCATGACAGCATGTTGAACTGGCCTGATGACCGACATACAAATCCCTGCCAATCCACAAAGAAGAGAAACTTAAGAACAATTGCCCTTCTCACTGACAGGTCGAACGCTCGATGTTACCATCTCACTGACAGGTCGAACGCTCGATGTTACCATCTCACTGACAGGTCGAACTCTCGATGTTACCATCTCACTGACAGGTCGAACGCTCGATGTTACCATCTCACTGACAGGTCGAACGCTCGATGTTACCATCTCAAATCGAAGCTCGCATCAAGCACAAAGTGGATAAAAAGGGATGCAGCGTGGAACAAGCAGAAACCATTCGAATTTTAAGTGAAAAAAGAAAACAGCAATTGGACCCCATGCATCCTCCAGTACACCCGCAAGTACCTCTTGACGAGCGCCCGTCTTTCTTCGACAACAGGCTCTAGATCTTTGCAAATCGATTGCTGTGACGCGTAGGGTTTGGCTATAGGCCTTTGCGAAGGCCTTCTAGATCCAATAGCAGTTACAGTGTGTACTCTCTAACCCAAATAGGAAGCTGAGTCGACAAGTGCTGTCTGGCATGCTTCCCCCACTCTGTTGTGGTGTTGATCGATTGATCAATTGAGCATGCCGCTGCGGTGACTTGTGGCCATTTCGACCCGCCAAGCTGTCAACTTCGGCAGAGCCAGTATTCGTCGCAAGTTTGTTCCAAATCAGATGCACTAGGCTTCAGCTTAGCTGACCCTGCGGCAGGCCCTTGCTCATCAAGTTTTGCTTTTCCCCTGTAGAAGAACTTCTCCGGAGATCGCCCAACGGACCTCAGGTACGGTTGCACTGTGCATATTCATTGTGCTAAAATCAATGCCTGGCCGGAGGGTGAAGGTATCGAGGAATGGGGAGCTTTGGGTAATCTACTCTCTCTCTCTCTCTCTCTCTCTCTCTCTCTCTCTCTCTCTTTGTCTCTCTCTTGCCGACATTGCAACAGGAAGCTGCGAGACAAAGTCAAAGAAGTCTCATTAGAACAAAGTCCAATGGACACAACGATCGATACGCACATGTACGGCTACTAATCTATCCATTGCGCAGCTAGCTGCACGCGCACCCATGAATACGCAAGTACCGTTTCCGTCCTCGTACCGAGATAAATATCACAAATGGCTGGGGATGCAAGAGCATGGTTGTCATGGCTCATGGTAAGTGGATGCAAGTTGCTCAGCTTCTACAAACCGTGCATGATGGATGCCATGGCTATTTTTGTGCAGCTGCTGGAGATTGACCGTCAGAGCAGAACATGGCAGTATGCAGCAGAGATGTCAGATACTTTCTTCGGTAGCCCAAGGCGAATTAACGAGGTGTGGGCCAATCCCCTACGGGCTACAGTTAATGCGAAAAGGAGGTCAAAGGAACACACAGCAGGCAGACGTGAGTTTGAAATTGAAGAAAATTTAATGCAGCTCATCACTCTGTGCCGAACCCAGGACTCGGACATGCAGCACCAAATCATCTAGCAGACAAGAGTAGTGTTACTATCCACTACGCCATCGTGCCATTATCAAATAAGGATGGGCAATGGCACTTCCCTTTTTGAGGATGACGTGATTGCATCGCTATAGTGGATATTAACACGACTCTCGTCTGCTGAGCGATTTGGTGCTGCATATTCCAGTCCCAGTTTCAGCACGGAATGATGAGCTTCATTAAATTTTAATCAATTTCGATTTTATTCTTCGGTGCATTGGTCACACCTGCTCTCTGATTATTGTGGCTGCCTCTCTGTACTGCTCAGCTACATGTATGCTAGCAGCACCTTAGTAGCCTTTGACCTTGAATCCGAGTTGCTGGCAAGCCCATCCTGTCAAGGTGCTGCTGAAGGATATTTGCAGCAACTGTGGTGGATCCACACCATAGGAAGTCAATGGAATCCTCAGAAATTATCCCATCCTCCACGTATCTCAAAACTAAGGGCAACTACTCTCGGATGGAAACATCTGCACTTTCGTCTGCAAAGACTGAGTAGAGTCCAGACCTGCTTACACTAGAAAAAAATTGTTTCTTAGGTATTCACCAAAGCACTCAATTATCTCGTTTTGGATTTTCCAGACAGGTGTGTAACGCCGTGGATTGCTGGGAAATGCTGTTGCAGGAGGCTGCAGCCATTCTTTCCAAAAAGGGGCAGCAAGGCAAGGATGTTGCCAGGATTTCTTTTCTCTGCTGACATGACATCAAAATCTCTTGTGTTTGGTTCCCAATGGCCACGCAGGGCAATGTTTTGCAACAGAACTGCGTCCACAAGTACTCACAGCTTTGCCTGGTTATGCACCCTGTGTTGTGCATCTACGCTAAGCAACTGCTGCTGCGCATCCTCTGTCTCACACGATGTTAATGAGCTTGCAAATGCGGAATTTGCTCTGTTACCACCAAATGATGAGACTCCAAGGTTCGTGCCTGCGCAATGTTGATGACGCTTGACTGAAATTAGTGAGTGGTCAAGTCACCAAATGACTGCAATAGTCCCTACCTTTGCCAAAAAGAAGACATGTACAAGGGAGGCGCAGTCCGCCATTTTCTTTCGATGTGGAATATGGCAAAGATGGGTGCTACGGCAGTCAATTGCGTTTGAACCGCCGCTTGTAGCCGTGTTTGTCATGCACGGGGAAGGAGTACGATGAACATGGCAAAAAGCAGCAGTCAACCACCCGCGCTTCGTACAACGGGTCCACATTATCTCCGCAGATGGCCTGGGCGTCGTACTCTTCGCCAGCAACGCAAGATTGATTGGAAGGTTGCGCTCAAGCTGCTTTGTTGCCAATGCTGGCTGCCAGTGACCGTCTGGTTTCCACTTTCTCACTCTGAGTGTCTACGTCACTGCAGTCACTGCTTTGACCTCCTCGTTGAGAGTCACGTTGTTTGAAGCTCGGTCTCCCCGGACCGCTTCCAAAGCGAAGTGAGGCAAAGCTGGCCAGCCATGTCGACAGGCTGGACGAACAATGTCTAAAAAAGCTTAAGGACAGTAGCGAAAGCTTTTGTACTACAATTTGTCAGGCTTGTTTGAGCAAAAGCATGAGGTAAAACGAAAGCTTCCACCCATGTGCCAAGCAGTGGCGGTGGGACATGTGTGGCAACGTCTCCCCATCCGGCCAGTGCATGATCTCGCCAGATTATCGATTGATGTTTGCACAAGGGTGCGACCGTCGTGTAGTCTACTCCCCTATACTATAACCTATAAAATACGCAGCAATACGTCCGGCTGGTAGCTGTTCGCACAGATCTCACAGAATGTCAGAGAAAATTGTGTGCAGAGTTCAAAGCTCGAACTTTGGAGTTTTCAGCCTACTGCGCACTTGCCAGATTTTCGAATATGTCGGAACTTTCGTGAGCACCCTTAATTACAATGGCTACAGTCTACTTCGTGGATGTTGGATCTCTTCATTTCGTCATTGAATGATTCTTCAACTTTCACATGAAAGTGCGGTATGAAGCATTCAGCTTTCCTTTAACTATCTGTTTGGCTGGAACACGAAAGCCACACACCCCAAGTGCCAGACTCTGCTCCCTAAAGCTGGATTCACACTACTTGAAAAACTGCTTATAAGCGGCTTTTTCTTTAAAGTGGCCATGGAGATGGGCGCCTTTTTTTAAAAAGTCGCTTTAAAGAAAAAGTGAGCGCGGACCCCTCTTGTAAGTGTCTTTAAAGAAAAAGCGTGGTGGAGCATGTGATCGAGGCCAGCGTCGTACAAGCCGTTCGTTCTGCTTTTCCGAAAGTTTTTTTTTTTTTTTTC